>JAOPJI010000008.1:5321331-5335524 GCA_027122695.1 Merluccius productus | reverse complement strand
GAGAGGGTTACAACAGGAAATCAAGGCTGGGCTTGATATGGTGAAATAAATGTGCTGACTTTTGGCTCACACTTTGAACTTCCTCTCCATCTGACAGCCCCTTATTTGCCCCTCCCACCTCTCGCCCCTCCCTTTTGCATGTATCAACAGGCAAGGCAGGCAAACTTTGGATGCCCGCACCCCTTTTTCGCCGTGCACACCACTCCCACTGCTGTGTGAGCGTGGACAGAGCAGTACCAGCAGCAGCCGCCACGGTCGAGACCAAACGGATGGGACTCGGGGAGGCAGAGGACTGGAAGGCAACACCTTTTGATGGGTCATTTTAAAACTCTTTTCAAAGGCTTGGTGGATCTAAAGAGCCAGGAAACAGTGGCATCATCTCACAGAGGGAGAAAGAGAGGGGATTCTGCAGCCCCAGAGACCCAGACCGACTGTGTTGTTGATGTACGAGGGGGAGAGAGGGGGAAGAGATGGTGATCTGATCTACTGCAGATTTATGACCGGACCGCTGGCCCTCGGCTCGGCCTCTTCCTCATCCGTGTGCCGATAGGGAGCCAAGCCTGTGGGAACCTGTTCCTGGGCTCCTGCTCCTCCTTCCCGCCCACCTGCCTTCACCAACCACTTCCTCTCCCCTCTCCTCCCCTCCTCTCCCCTCCTCTATCCTCCCCCACAAGGGAAGAGAAACTGGATCTGGATCTCCTGGATCTCCAGAACCTGAATGCAAGCATCGTTGTTGTTGTTGATCTCGTCCACCATTCCTCGTCCTTCCTGTTTTCCCCTGGTCTGATCTCCAAACATTTTTTTGGGGGGCGCGGGGGGGGTTGAAGAGCCGCAGCCTCTCCATATCTGTAGTTGATTTATTGTTCATGTGTTGAGCCCCCTCCTGCAACTGTAGAAGCGGCCAGACATGGACTTGTCCCTGTGGCAGTACCAGTTCAGGATCATCATGCTGGGGGACTCCACGGTGGGGAAGTCCTCGCTGCTCAAGCGCTACACGGAGGACGCCTTCCTGGAGACCATCAACCAGACGGTGGGCGTTGACTTCTACGTCCACTTCCTGGAAGTGGAGCCCGGGGTCCGCATCAAACTGCAGTTCTGGGACACGGCCGGCCAGGAGCGCTTCAGGCAAGACGACAACGCACTCACGTTGACTCATCCAGCGGTATTATCATGACAGACAGACAGACAGACAGACAGACAGACAGGGTTACTGGGTGATTGATTGGGATATATGTAGTGGACCTACAAGCGGCCTTTTTCCTGTGTTTGAAATATGGCTGCACAATTCACAGGCACAAAGGAACAGTCTAGTGGTTATTGTGTTGGACTCCCCAGCCTGATGGTTCTGGGTTTGAAACCCAATGTCTTCAGTCTCCCTAAAGGCGTCCTTCAGAAAGATGCGGCCTAATCCCTACCTGCTCATTAATGTCATGTGTCTCAAAGAAATGTAGAGCTTGTCAGCACTCTTTTACATCGAGTGCACATCACAGTTTGACTTTGACCAATCAGGGTTGTGCGTCATTTGCATACAACCTCCACTCCATGTAATTCCACACGTACACACATGCTGTGTAACTTTACGAGTGATTAATCAAGTTCGCTATTATTCCTAAAGTCCATCGAGGACAATTAATTAAATTTCCCAACCTCTCTGGCATCGCCGCGGGGACAACTTGTTGACTCTGCAGCTCTCTCTCTCGCTCAACGTTGACGGGTTTCTCATCAAGAGCTCCCCACAGAAGCAATTAACGATCAGACACAATTCTTGTTCTATTTGACATCATTAAAGATCACGTCAGTTAGTCAATTATAGCTGTTATTGTGACCATATTCTCACAGAGCAGGTTCCACCGCCAGCCAATCCTTTGTGAGCCATTCGGAAAGGCAGCCAGGGAAGTCTAAACAATATTGATGCTGTTTTATTATGATAATGGAAGCATTACGAATTTAAACTATAGAAGGTATGTGTTATGTTTTCACTTGTCGTACATATGGCCGTCTCCTAGTTGTCTGCACATCTTTACACATCTGTGTTGTTGTGTGTCCTCTTGGCTCATGCCGAGTCATTTTTCATGTCACTAACACACTTGAAAAATCATCACATGAACCAAGTGTCTACTTACTTGGTCAATGCGATCGAAGACCTCGTACCTCTGCATTTGAGGCTAGGTTTGGAAGTAGCGAGGGCGTTTACTCGCCAGTGACTTCTTAGCAGACACGTTTATCCAAAGCGACCTACAGTGAACTAAGATACGTCATGAAGGAGCAGTTAGGGGTTAGGCATCTTGCTCAAGGATCACATGTTGTGGACATCACATCCGGAGTAAACCGAATTCCTTTTGCCTGGGAGTTGAGCACACTAGCCTTTACACTACAACCTCCCTCTTAAAAGGGTTTTTATAACCCACCCTATAAAATAGTGAATAGTGAATAGATCTATTATATGTATAGGCCTATATATTTTAATAGGCCCTTGAACTCCCGCTGTTCTTATCCCCCATATATATATATAGGTCTATGTACACATAACATGTAGCCTACTCGTTTGGTAGGCGTTTGCAAGATGATGGTTTTTATTGCATAGGCTAACATCCGTCTACTTCCTCACCCAGGTCGGTGACGCGCTCCTACTACCGCAACTCTGTTGGCGGCCTGCTGGTGTTCGACCTGACCAACCGCGCCTCGTTCGACCACGTCAAGGACTGGCACGCCGAGGTGTGCGAGCGCGTCCAGCCGCACCGGGTGATGTTCCTCCTGCTGGGCCACAAGAGCGACCGGGAGGAGGACAACCCCGGCGAGAGGGTGATCAGCCGGGAGGAGGCGGAGAAGCTAGCGAGCCGCATGGGGATACCCTACGTGGAGGCGTCAGCCAAGACGGGCTGCAACGTCCAACAGGCGTTCGAGGCGCTGAGCCGGAAGATCTACACGGGTCTGCTCAGCGGGGAGGTGGAGCTCCGCGAGGGCTGGGACGGCGTCAAGTGCACCACTCCGCAGGGTTTGACCCTGCAGAGGGACGGAGCCGCCGCGCAGGCCACCGCCGCCGCCACCGGCACCAAGCGCGAGAAGAAGTGCTGCGGATGAAGGCGGCGTCAAAACGTGTGCGGACCTTTCTCGTTTCGAATAGGTTCGAGAAGCAACCTCGGGAATCAGCCGCAAGAACTTTGAAGATGCCGGTTGTGCAACGCTGCAGCGCGAGCCCGAGCTTGTCGCTGACAAGACTCTTTTGCATCATTTATCATCCTATTCCAACTAACACGGGCGTTTTCTGTAGTCATGACAGCATTGTGACACACACTGATGTATACATCTTGTTTTTATTAATTAAATAAAAACCAAGACAAGTTTTAAGAAAAACTACCGTACAAAGAAAATCAAATGACTAATGTAATTGATCAATCAGGATTCTTACGGCTTAACTGGGTCAGTTAGCCTAAGTCGATGAATAGAAATGAATCACTGACAATTACTTAATTCCAGATGTGTGACTCCTTTGTATCCTAATGAAGCTACATTCAAAAACATTCGCAAACACATGTACACAAAAAAAATATTTTTTTAATGACGCAATATTTTGACAATCAAAAAGAAAACTAAAAAACATTTGGGTTTTCAATGACGTGGGACAACAGTGGAGATTAGCCAAAACCACAATTAGGTTACAAATATTTTTGAATAATCCGGTACTGGTAAAATACTTTCAACAGCAAGATTTTTTTTTCCACTCAAGGAAACCGGGCCTCTTTACACGTAACAATATCAAAACATCATGAATGCAACAGTAGTCGTAGTACTAAAAAAACACACCATCCCATACATGTGTACTCAATGAAAAAAATAATATGCCAAACTAAAGAATGGGATTTTGAAGGTACTGGCAAGACAACTAAACATTAAGAGAAAAACAAATGCGGGTGAAGAAAAAACCTATTTACCCCTTACCCTCCCATCTTACAGTATACCCCTTACCCTAGCTATCCAATCATCTAATTGTATGTTACCCCTGTGTCCAATCATCTTATAGTATGTTAAACTCCTTGTCCAACCATCTCATTTTATGTTACACTCGCTGTTCAATCATCTTCATTCACAACCCATAGCCTTATTTTATTGTCTCCCGAAGTGATCGAATTTATCCTTTGTGGACGAGCCAAGTTGAGAACAAGGAAAACATGAGAAAGATCCCGGTGGATGAGCAGAGTGTAATTGAGCGCTCGTATTACTTTTTGGTTGTCTTGCGGATCAGTGCCATCCTCTGAAATGAGAGTGAAACACAGCTGAAAATTGCTACGTTAACACAAGCAGACACATCTATCTAGAGCCGATACCTGAAGCAGAACACCTTTTCAAAACACTGAAATTATTATTGCATTATATGCATTATAAAAATAAAAATATGAAATGTCTTTAAGTCTAATCTGTGAAATCCCCCCCACATGTTCCATTAACTACACTATTAATGTAAATATTATAAGATAATAAAAATTGCAAAACAACTGCTGGTTATGATTTACCATCTTGTGAACTTGGCGACAATGGAGAAAATACAATCTGGTTACTGGCCAGCTGCAGGCACAGCACAACTTAACACCTGAACATATTTGGTACAAAACTCTCCCGTTATTGTGGGCTTCACACAGAGAGACATCCTCACACACACACTGACCTGTTTATGTGCCTCTGTGGTGCAGGCCTTCTTGAACGGCCGAATCTCTTCTGAACCGTAGCCAGGGATCCACATGTTCCACTGGCGTTCTGGCAGAGAAACACAACCATCGTCAGTCAACCGACCGTCCGCCACGCAGCTTCTCTTCTCAATGCGACGCATGGGACGCTTGCACTATCCAAATCATCCACCAAATGTCATCTGTATCGTGTGTCATATGGATCATATTGGACGCTTGTAATCAGTGTCTTAAAATCAACACACGAGTGCATGCATTGCTAGAATGGGTCGCCGCAGTGGGAACCAACCCCCTCACCTTGGCAGTTTGAAAACAGAGTGTTTTCAATCAAAAAACAAAGTCTTGAGCCTTGCTTGTTCTTGATGAAACCATTTCATGTGACCACAGTGGGAAGGACCTTTGTGCATGCAGTACAGTGTGTGCTCTGTTCTCCTAACGTAACCATTGGAGGACATTGGTGCCAACCGCTCACCTGCCCCTAATTACATACATCTACAGGGTATCTGCACGTTTCAACCAGTTAACTATAAGACTATTTAATACCTCTTCAATACCACTTAGAATACAATTGAATACAGATTGAATGTTTTATCAGTAAACATTTATTTGTGTTGTCATTTGTTCAAATTCTGTCCGTTTTTCTCAGCAGTGCTGCGTGTCTGACAACAAAAGCATCCTCTGTATGTGCATGAAGTGATCGTGCTGCTGCAGTGGTCCACACAGGTCGTGAAGAATGCCGCGGGAGGCACATAAA
Source organism: Merluccius productus (assembly GCA_027122695.1). Lineage (NCBI taxonomy): Eukaryota > Metazoa > Chordata > Actinopteri > Gadiformes > Merlucciidae > Merluccius > Merluccius productus. The sequence goes on along the minus strand of JAOPJI010000008.1, from coordinate 5,330,088 downwards.
TATCTATTTCACATAAAATATATAAAAGTTTGACATAAATTGGTTTGAGGTTTATTATTTTTCCTCTCCCGACAGTCGCAAAAAATATTAAGACCTATGCAAATAATATTTAAGACTTAAATACTTCCGGAACCTCTGCGGGTACCCTGCTTAATGGGTACACACATCTGCTAAATGTCTACTGTGGTCCAACATGAGCACACATTAGGACCATATTTAAAGCTTCTCTTCTACCGCCGAGCAGTCAGGGAAGCCAGCCAGTAGGCACTTACCCAGGTGTAGCTGGACATCCTTCACCTCCAGGGTGTTGGACTTGCGGTGGCGGGCCAGCTGGCATGCCGCTGTCACCACGCTCTCGATGAAGTCATCGGCGATCTGCAGCAGCATCTGCAGAAGGGGGACAGTAGTGTGTGTGTGGAGGGGGGGGATTAACACACAGCGTGTAGAAAGACAGCCAAAAGACAGCCAGTTGTAACCAAGACATGGACGGTGGGACCTGGGTGATAAATGGATTTAATATCAATACGGTGATGTGCTAGATTGATGATGGTGTGGTGGAGGATTTGGTTATAATATTGCAATACTGCTAAAATAATGTAAGTAATGCAATATTCATATTTTATTTTACAAGACTGAAATTAATTATGAATGCTTCCACCCAATTTGTCAAGTAGCTACATGAACAATGACACTTTTTCCCAATGCTATGTGTAGAGAATGTAAAAAAAAAAAAAACATCATGCAGGCTGCCACCTGCAATAGATCAAATGCTGTGATAATATATAGGCCAACAAAAATAAAATATTCATAAATACCATGTCTTAGTTATTTTCATATTATCTTCTCTTGTTTGACGTGCATTATTCTTTTTTGCATCTCGTGTGAATTTGAATAACAGCGGACACCAACCTCCTCTACGTCCTCGTCCAGCTGCTCGTTGGGGTCAATCTCTCTCACCAGGTCCTGCAGCTTCTTCTTAGTGAGGACCTAATAGGGACACAGAAGGCAGCATGACATGACCATAACAGAGTGTATTCATTGCACATAGGGCATGGGCAATATTTCAATATTATTGTTTATCATCTTTAAATGGTATTTATCATCATGAAATGATAAGCATATCATTTTAAAGTGTGGATGAATGACAAATCATATGAGGAAAACTAGTTTTAGTCCAATACCATACTTTAAATGTTCTTATACTTTAATGTAATGACCCTCAGACTGTTTAGTGGTATTTTGAATTCATAAGCATATTGTGATGTTTATCGACATTGTGTAAAATTACCCATAATTATAGTGATTGGACAACTGTACATAACTCATATACTCTCTTCATAATGTTGTGATGCTTAAAGGTCACCAGTGAGTCTTCAACGACTGTAAGGAATGACAGTAGAGAACTTGACATGCTCCCACCCCACGCTGTCATCAAGTAGGACACATTCACTGACATCGAAAACACACTAAGACAGACGTGTCAATATCTACATTCAACCCATTGCAATAGCTACATGAAATATATATCTATATATCTATATATATGAGAGAGACAGACAGACAAAGTGTTTTCTCTACCATAGAGGCCAACAATACACAGTTATGTACCAGTAAGACCCACCTGCGACACCTCTGGGCTAGCCCGTCCCGCGGGACCAGGCGTCCCGAGGACCTTCACCGGGGTGGCGGCGCTGTTCGCCATCTTGGACGGCCACAGGCAAGACGTGTGTTGTTAATTCACTGTAAGGAAACGACCGACTCTTGGGCGGTAGGTGTCCAAATCAAATCTGACAAAGCCTGGTGGGGGGGGGGCTAAATCAGCCAAATCTGTATCTGGAAATAAGAAAGGCACAACAGGCTATTAGAAAACGTCCATAGATTTCTAACGCTATGCATTAATAAGTGGTGCACCCTGCTGGGTCAAATGTACCTAGCGTAATGGCCAAATCCTGTTCTTGGTGGTCATACAAGTCAAAGACTAGATATAAATTGACCACCACCGATATAACGCTATTCTATCTTAGCCATTAGCTGAGTAAAAACCTCGAATCACACGTTTAAACACGCGACTGGTCACATGCAAAATGCAACGGAGTCGTCCAGTGAACCAAGTGCTGCAGCTTCAGTGTGGTGTTATAACGTGCTAAAAACAATAGCAGCTATGTTAGCCCCACATACCGACTTGGGCTCCGTCCGCTAACCACCCGCTTGCTACTCTACTGCACGCAATGCATCCTCACACTCACCACAATTCACAAACTCTACCTATGCATGTTTTAAACGTCGTCGCGGTGACAACAACAATACGCGGGTCCACCGAAATGCTCCGAACCGACTTCAGACATTAGCACGAAAGGACTGGTCGTAGTGGTGTTTCAGCACTTCCGGTTCCTGTTGTTGTCGGAGGCGCGCTCGGGCGCTACGGGTGCCGCCTGGCGCCACGCCGCCGCGTTCGCGTTTTTTTCAAACTTGAAAGTGAAACGCTGCAATTCAGCAGTCGTCACTGTTTAACCAACGGTGCGTGTTATTACTGTACAACGTTAGTGTTGTGAAATTGTAGTTGCGTTATGTTTTCGTGTTTTGGTTTGCAAAGCACGTTTTAGTGACGGGACATAACACCAACCGACACCAACGCATCATCCAAGTTCACTTAAAATCCATTTGAAGTGAAAGCGGAGTTTCAAACAAGCCCAGGCGGCGTGTCTAGCGTGACGCACTTGGGCCAGGAGGTGCATCTGGTTGTGAAATGGTGATGTTTGTTTTGTTTACGCGTTGTATGCATTGTTAAAAAAAGAAACCAAGCGACGGAAAGCGAAAGACACACCCCCTACCCTGTGTGAATAAAACACGCTCACTTTGAGGCCACATCGCAACGAATACCAGGAGGCGCACCACCACCACTGAGGACATCGCAGCCATGAAGGAAGTTGCGGTGTTGTTTCTGATCACCCTCATCAACGGCAACTATGGTAAATATGACTGTAGACCTCATAGAGGAATTAATTAATTACACATTGAGCGACTTTGTGTGGGGTACTTTTTGAAGATTTCAATCGGAGTGCTCCACTGTTTTTTTAGACGTGTCTTCAGCCAGAATACACTTTTTTTGTTATGTGTTATTATTTACAGCAAAACTAGACAGGCCTTCAATAATGGAAACGAATACAATGTGTGTAATAACGACTATGATAACGTGACATGCTGATAGCCGACGTGACGCAGGACGTGTGAATGTGTTGTTTGTATTTTCTTTGTTGGATTTCACTGAACAACAACGTTACGCTATGTTGTTTTTTTTTGTGCTTTTGATCAAAAGCAAAAACTCAAATAAAGTTTGAATTTTTTTGTTGTTTGAAGTTTGAAGTTGTTTGAAGTTTTCCCTTTTGCTTTTGAGTGCTGGCCAATCGCCAGCAACCAGAGGAACAGGACAGGTTGACATATTTGCCAAAGCGCAGTCTCCGCCTCCATGTGGGCATAACAAAGGCTGTTTTTCATGTCTAACGGCGACAGCCAATAGGCTGCTCTGTGTCACGTCACATGACTTCTGCTCCCCCCCCCTAGGCACCCTGTACGTCCAGAACCTCGGAGAGCAGCCCCTGGAGGGGGGCCTGGTCCACCTGCAGTGCAACAGCACCGAGCCGGATGTGGACCTGAGCCAGTTTCACCTGAGGAGGCTGGTGAGGATGAGGCCCCCGCCGCCGCCCCGCCCTCGCGACCCTTCCTCTGCGTTGAGTCACGTCGAGACCGCGTACATGTTTTTATTTGTATTTATTTGCGTATTTTATTCCTTCATCACAGTGAGCGTCACAATTTGGGCTTCACGGGCCAGACACCCCCTAAGCCTAGCAAGCAAAGAGAAAACTCCCTTAATTATCAAGGAGGAAACCTTGAGAAGGAACGAGAGGGATGCTTAGAAGTGCAAGGGGTGCCATAATTGACATTCATAGTTAGTAGTATTACAAGCAAATATTTTAAAAACAATAAAATAAAATAAAAAGATTAAGAAAATGATTGTTGTCCGTGGTGACGAGGTGCTGGCTGGTAAGACATTCAGTCGTGTGGCCAGACATCCAGTCGCGATCACAGCAGCACACTTTAACTTCCCCGTCTGACTGTAAACTTTCACTTTTGGCTGTACAAGCGTTGGCTTGAAAATAAAAGTGCTGTATAATATTATCCAGTCACGTCCGTCCAATAACGTCCAGAAAATGTTGATACAATGTTGGCACAAATGTATTTGTTACCATGGCGATGTATAGGATAATATTTTATATTGTATGTGGCAATTTAAATGGACAAAACTGTAAAGGTTGTGGTGTATTGTAGCCTTACATAGGGCTATTTACATTAAGCTCATGGTGAAACAAGTTGTTCCTCAGGTGTCACGTGACACCAGAGGTAAATATTTGAAAAACAATTCCTCTTATCTGCATATTCTTTCTTTCTTTCTTTCCTTCCCCGACACTAGCGTAATACGCGCTGGTTTAATGCAGGAATTCTCTGGTGTATGGTTAGTGAGACGGAGACATTATCCAACTCGCTGACTATACCTCATATGAGGTCCTTTTGGAATGGTGTCTACGCCTGTGTCTCCAACAACGCCACGACGCCAGACGACTCTTCCCAGTGGATGACCCTGGAAATGCAATGTAAGTCAAACCAGGAAGTGTTCATTATTAACTAGAGGCCAGGGCTTTCTATTTTGAATTGTATTTGGAGGGCGGACCAAATGGAGAACTAACCCACGCAACCAGGATGTGGATATAACATTCCATTTCCTCATTCTTAGTTTTGTTTGTGGTTCCACCATTTTAAAAAGAAAGGCACCAAAGCATGTGAAGAAAATATGGGAACACAATTTGCCTTTTTGAGAGGGAAAAAAACCAAACATTTGGACGCGCCAGGTGGGGAAAGACACTCTCGCGTTGTGGACACAACTTTCCTCACAGCAGGTTACGGGAACAACACATTATAGGTAATCACAGGCGTCGGTACCAGTAATGCACTGCAGCAGTGGGAGAGCACAACGCAACGTAAACAGAAAAGCATACAGACACAGACACAAAACATTTCCCCCCCCCCTACAGATGGGACATTTTTCATTATTAATATAAACAGCCGGCCTATAGAGTTAGTTTAGTACGCTGTATACAGTGGAACTGCTAAACTGGTGGTTAAACCACCAGCTACCTACAGCAATGAGCAGAGCGTGAGAAAGAGGTAGAGACTGCGGTCACAACATAGCACCTCTCTATCGAGACAGGGAAAGCAAGCATTAGTCACACACAACCCCCCCCCCCCCCGCCCCCCAACACATACCAGAGACCGAGACGAAGCCTCTGATCGCTATTATTGATTATCGCCCAGCCCAGAGCTTGTATCAAAATTCATGCCTTCTAGACTGAAATATACTCAAGTTGTTTATAATTTGTGGTATGCAGCCATGACATGTTAAGACACACACACACACACACACACACACACACACACACACACCTCGATAGCTACGAGGCGTACTGCCTACATGGGTGGCACACTAGTGGGTCGAGGCCCCCCCGGTTCCCAGCTTAATTGATAAAATGCATCATCCTTTTTCCGGCCCTTCCCCAATCAGACGTGGCACCCCCGACCATCAAGCATGAGGGCAGGATCAGCCGGTACCTGGGTTCCAGTCTGGCGGTCCGGCTGGGGGAGGATGTGGTCATGGACTGCTCCAGCAGGTCCTCGGAGGTCCCAGAGTACTACTGGAACAAAGAGGTGAGATGCATGGCGTTATTAACTAGGGACAGAGCCGGCCTTCACTGCACGCGAGGTACGCAACCTGCGTAGGGTAGCCACTAGGTGGCGCTCGCGAGGGCAGCCACAACAGCAATATTATTTTGTTATTTTGATATGTATATTTTTTATATTGTATGTTTTTCAGTCGGGTGGATGACATAAGGCAGCTAGAAGGGCAGCCTCAGCAGCAGAACATATAAACATTGTATTTGCGTCTAGAAGGGCAAAAAATCTGATTTGACAGTCAAAGTTGTCAGAGAGCTGTTGTTGTTGTTGTCGTGAAGCATACAGTATGCAGCAGAGAAGACGAATGCACTCTTAAATTGCCAAAAATAACAGGTCGTGGACGTGGTCGAAAACGTACGCAAGTTTCTTCTTCACAAGCTTCTGGGCCGAGGGGAGAAAGCTTAAAATGCACACGGCAAATTGGTATCATCCAAATAATATCTCGAGTAGGGCAGCCACATGGCCAGGGCCGGCTCTGACTAGTCACGGGAATCGGCAGGAACGCACGCACGCACACACACACACACACACACACACACACGCATACACAAAGCATTATTCTGTTTTTTTCCTGTCCCCTTGTTTTTCCCTTTTTGTTTTAATGTGTTTTGCTACTCGTTCTCTCTCTCTCATCCCTCCATTTCCCCCACCTTTTCATTTCCCGTGCTTGCATGTCTATCTGGCACCAAACGTTGTTGTCCAACCTGTCTTTCTTGTTGTGCTCTGTATTCAAGCAGATGGTTGGTATGACTCTTGTGAGCTCGGTAGTTAGCTGAGGGAGACCACTTAGACAGGATTAAAAGTTTAATGAGGTCTTGACGAGAGCAAGTCAACCTGAAAACAATTATGTGGGAAGATTCCCAATGATTTATCTGACGTTTTGGTTAATTGTCATTGAATTATTCAACTGAGGCTATTCCTAAACCTAAGAAAACACGTGCTCTGGGGAAATTAAGACCGCAGTGTAAAAAGTCACAGCGGGCATGTGGAATAAGAAGTTGATAAGTTATACCGCCACCCTGTGGTGGAAAGGGAGCATTACATCTTATCTATGGCCTTATCAAAGCTAACACTTCTAACGGTCACTAGTGTATATTATTTGCTACAAAACAGTACTGCACCACTTGTTATTCACCTTGTTGAGTCAGTGTTAACTACCGATTAGTCAAAATCAGTTCATTGAGCAATTTACATTGATCACACTTTTTGACTGTGCAACTATCCATTGCCCTCTTAGGCATTGTCTTCGTGATGAAGTAGTGCCTTCATAAGCAGTACAGCAAGGGCTTTGCTTGAAAATGAAGTATCTTCCCTCATTAGGCACTCAATAAATCTACCAATCCACCAATGCTAGTATACATGCATATATTACAGAGCCTCTCAATAAAAAGGACAAATTGATTAGGTGTGTGTGTGTGTGTGTGTGTTTACAGTATATAATAGATTTGTGAATCTCCAGCCGTTAATTCCCTTTGAGGGCACGTTAAAGATGGACAGTACTTCCTGTCAGGACACACACTGCAGACATACACCGGCCCCCCCCGCCCCCACTCCCTCCCGGTAATGACAACACCACAGAGGCCAGAGAGGCACTCTGCATCAGGAGCCAGTGGATTTGCATACAAAATGCTGCTTTGGCCAGACCTGGCCTTTATGGGAAATCCTCTTAATTCTTCAAATTGAAATGGACTTTCTTGGCAGGGGCTTCAGCTCCCAGGCGCCAAATCATTTTCATGGTCTTTTTTTTTTCACTCTCTCCTCCACACAAAAAAAAACAAAAACAAAAACAAATGAACGAGTAGGTCCTCCTCCTTGCTCATTTGTGTTTTAGTTTGAGTTTTTTTCCCCTATCCTTGTGTTCGCCCTGTTATTTGTTGTCTCCCATGTCGAGCTCTATCCCATAATTGTGCTGCTATTTCTGTGTCAACAATACATCACGCTCCCTAGCCATCTCATTACGTGTTGTGTTAACAGTGTGCCGCTGCTGTATAGCTCTCTGCTAATGACGGTGTTATCTGGGTTATTGACTCATGCGGATGTAACGTTCAGTCACTGGGATTACGGCCCAGGTAAATACATTTCAGTTGGGACTCTAGGGGTCTTCACCCATACAAGCACTTTCATGTGTGTGTGGGTGTGTGCTCGTATGCGTGACACACTATCTTTTTCCTCTTTCTCTCATTGTCTTTTTTTCATTTGCCCTCTTCCTCTGTGGCTATGCCTTTACGATGCTTTCTTTAGTGCCTGTTCCCCCAGGCTAGTACAATTGGTTTCATTTGGTACAATTCATAACACTTCCAGGCCGGCAGATTATTGGAAAAAGCTTCTAAGCTTCTCCTGCTTTTTGTTCCCAAAAAGATTTGATGTCAATTGTGTTGGTTGAAGTCTCTCACTGTCGTGTCTGTCTCTGCATGTGTCTCTGCGTTGCTGCCCAGGGGGAGGACTGGATGGTCGCCTCCTCTCAGCTCACTTTGCGGAGCTTGAAAGCTCTTGACGGAGGGCGGTACACATGCACGGCCATGCACCCCACACAGAGCTCCATCAGGAGCAGCAAGACCATCGACATCACCGTGCTGCCCGGTACGTAGGCCTACTACTGCGTCACATCGCATAGGAGCGGCAGTGAAAGGAGTAAAAGTAGTACAAGTATTGGCAGCACTCTAAGTGACGAGACGCATTTAAAAATGTACTGTTTATTTGTCATTTTGCTTTTATCTCGAGCGACTTACAGTGAAATGCATGTCACTAATGGGCAGGTAGGGGTTAGGTCTCTTCCTCATGTAGACTCTGTGGTTTGAACCATCAATAGCAGCAGTTTACGTTTTGAAAGCTTAAAAATCCTTAATATCCCCATGTGACAGGAATATAACAGAATATAATAATATTAATAACAAGTTAAGGTGTGTGTGTGTGTGTGTGTGTGTGTGTGTGTGTGTGTGTGTGTGTGTGTGTGTGTGTGTGTGTGTGTGTGTG
>JAOPJI010000008.1:5320177-5321231 GCA_027122695.1 Merluccius productus | reverse complement strand
GTGTGTGTGTGTGTGTGTGTGTGTGTGTGTGTGTGTGTGTGTGTGTGTGTGTGTGTGTGTGTGTGTGTGTGTGGAGTCTGAATGGACCCAATGCCCACATTTTACTACACTTCTTAATACATAATCCCATAGTCTGGCAAAGAGACTCTTTCTAAGACCAAGTAGGCAAAAAGAGACGTGTGAAGAAGGGGCAGATAAGAGGGCTTGACCGAAGCCATGTTCACACTTCATTGACTAAATATTAAAAAACTCTGTTTTCAGTGGTTAGGCTTAGTGCGGATGCAAGGCCACAATGGACAAAGAAACTTGCGTCTTTTATATTTAGCTGGCATAGCCATGGCCTTAGAAAGTGATAGGTCCCAGTGAATTTACTTACCGACCCACTCACATTAACAGAAGATAGAGATCCATTATCTAACACGATATTATTTTTTACCTGTATTAAGAAGCGTTGAAAAGTATCCATCACCCCGCATGCAAGAAGAAAATGCAGAGCACCAAAACACCCCTTCCAGAACATTAGTATTGCACTTGTTTTGTATCTTGAGTGGTTAGTCTCCACGCCTTGAGGGGAATTACTGAGTCGAAGAAATGAAATGATCAATATCATCAGCTTGGCCACAATATGTAAGAAATAACCATAAAGATTTTGTTTTTCATGCAGTTTCAGTTTTTACCCATTAACAGTCAAATGTATTCCTCAAGAAAACATGTACGAGGGCAATTGCAGAAGCAATCAAATGTGCAATGATTGGATAAGCACATTGGATTCAGTTAATCATATATGGGGTTAATATGGCTGGCATCGATTTCTCTAAGACAGTTAGAGTTAATTTAAATACTGCAGTGCAGTAATATTACATTATATTTCATGCAGTAAATGGTGTAATGATATAGAGATGAAAGTCTTCAGTGGGACTGGAATGGATGTTCAATGTCAGGAGGAGGGATGAAACAAGGATGAAATGGAATGAATACTCCACACTTCACTGTATTCTATGTTAAAGTTGGATGGAAAACATTTGTCTTCAGTTCATATTTGATCAAATGTTTG
>JAOPJI010000008.1:5310177-5315177 GCA_027122695.1 Merluccius productus | reverse complement strand
CGGTTAACACAAAAATGGGTATGCTTTGATTCTAGGCTACTGTAGCCTACTGTGAGCTGGTGAGTCGGGCGTTATCAAGGAAAGCAGCAAGGTTTGTTAGAATGATGTGGTGCATGGTGCCAAATTACTCCAGCAAATTGACCTTGTTTTCATCCTGTCTCCCTGGCACATTGTGGTAGTTCCTTTCAAAAGGTTGAAATTCAGAACAAGACTTGTATTTTTAAAATCAGAATTTCTGGAAACAAAGGACGTATGGACATATAAACATAAGCAGACAAATGTAGTAGTTATATATACATTTGTAGTGAACAAGAGGTGAAAAATGAATAATTTCATACTCAAAACACGGTGATTGAATATTGGTAAGTTACTGTTTGAATGTATACAATGGCAGGTAAGGGGATATTAAGCCAACTATGGTGAATGGGTGTAATGTCTCTTCATCATTAGGCCTGTTTCTCTGGTTTTTATTGAAAATAACATACCCAAAGTGAATAAAGTATATCTCCACAACTACAAGTGCTATAATATGTAATCTTGGTACCAAAAGAAAGATAACACCTGCGAGGTTGTTGTGCAAATGAAATAATGTGGATAAAGCTAGCATTCTGCATAAGCTTTAATTTCTGTCTGAAATACATGTAATGTTTTAGATTGTAAACCACCTTGTACATTATCAGTTGGTATCCCTGTAGTATAGGGCCATAGCACAACATCTGATGAGTACCTGGGTCAAGATTTGATGCCAATAATGTGAAGTAGAGCAAAAATACAGAGGTTTGAGTAGAGGTAGGTTTAGGAGTCTCTAAGTAAAAGCAATAAATCCAATGCAAACCAATGCAACAATGGCAATACAAACACAATGAGACAAACAAATCTCGAGAACCCATTGTTCAATTTTGACATTTGACCCCTCTATTGAAAGGTCAGGGACAATAGAATTGTATGACACCACTACCATTTTCCTGTTAAACCCTCTCTTTATATAATAGTATATAAACACTGCATGTTATTTTGTGTGTAGATAATATGATGTGAAAAAGATCGTAATTGCTGTTATAAAATACATAACTCTTGTTGTTTCACGCTTATTATTTTGTTTGGTTGGAATTGTGTTTTATTTAGACTCTCTAGTCTCTAAACGCTTCGCTCAACTAGAGACTGAGGACCATCTTCCAGGTTCTCGTTGCTTAAACTGGGTGGAAACGATTGGAGTGTTTAGAAACCTGCATTGCTGAACCAATCAAATCCCCAGACGAGTGGTAGGCGGCGAGATCTCCGATTGTCTGGTGGTATCGCGAGGCTATGTTTAATTTAGCTAAAAATTGTGCTTAAATGCCTTACTTCATATGTGGCCCGGATACGGGTCCTCTCGGCATGAAGGGGTGTACAGTGGCCAGTCTACACGGCACATTTGAGCTAGTCTGCTATCCCATTTAAGATGATTAATCTAAACGTCTGATTCGTGCGACTTAGTCGTCACCTGACGTCACCGTCAGCGTTGCTCCTGCGTTATCATAGCAGGTCGGCGCAACAACAAAAAAACGTGGATTGAGCATTTTCTCGTCACGGTTGTTGTTCTCGTCACGGTCACTTGGGTTTTGTATGTTCATGTCGCACATGTTGTGTCAAAAGGGGCTAAAGATGAGCGAGTGAGGAACCGCTGGAAGAGCAGGTGTTGCTCCTCTCCATTAGCCTCCACGACAATAAACCCATCTGGCGCGAGACGCACGGCTGCCGCTGATTTCCCGCCAACAGGGGAACACGCGCAGAGCGGCTCGCGAGGGGGAAGGGAAGGGGCGGGGCGGGGGGGGGCGTACATTATTATCCAGGTGATCCCCACGGCAAGTGGCCTAGGTTTTTATGCGGTTGTAACATTTGGTATTAAAAAAAACCGACACGTAGGTAGGCCTATACTTACACCAATTTGACATAACAGGAAAAAAAGGATGCAAATAAGATCTAGGTCTACTTCTTTAGCCTCACTGATGGTCGCCAGTTACAGAACCGCACAAACCCACTTGCTATTCTCCGTATTATCCATAGGGGTCGCTGCAGATACAGACTCACAAATACAAGTGCCCAGTCTCTATATAAGTCCACGGAACGAGGGAAATAAAGAAATAAAGAAACGAAACCGTTTTTTTGGTTGTTTTTTTAAAATAATGAAGTAGCCCTCTGACAAGAAGAAGAAGAAGAAGAAGAAGAAGAAGAAGAAGAAGAAGAAGAAGAAGAAGAAGAAGAAGAAGAAGAAGAAGAAGCTAAGGCGCACCTCGTGCATTAAAACGCACTAGTCAGGTGAGCATCACCTGTCGAGAAGACGGTTTTTTTCCGGGCCGTTACTGTGATTCAACCGGATAGGCCTACTGACCTGAGTCGTAGTGCTGCTGCCCTTGCATCAAGGCATCACTTAATAATATAAATAACACATTTTGTCCTTGCAGTGAATCGTCGTTAAAAAAAAAAAAAAAGGGAACGATGCCATAAATAGATTAGGATATAGTCTCATTATCATGAGGGGATTGAACTGTCTCTGGGAATACAATTAATAGTCACTTTTATTATTTTTTTTTTTTAATTAACATGTGTTTTATTAAGCTCATGGAATTAATGGCAACGAAAAAGTAATTCGCGCTCAAACAAAAAAAAGCCGTTGGTTATCAATCACGTTTAGTGCGAATTGATTTCAGTTAATTGGGAGACGCTTCCCCTTCCCTGCTGCTCCTCTCCAGTAAATGCGCTTTAAGCTCCGCCCCTATCCGCAACCCCCCCCCCCCCAACCTGCTCCTGCTGCTATACGATTGGTCAGTAGAAACGGAGTCCCGCCCCTTCTGGCAAGGTTTTAAATATATTTACATTGTAAAGTCACCGAGAAGAACCGGACGAGCCGTCACCATAACGCAGACACTTTTGAAGACGGGAAAAAATAAGTATTTGCGTGCGTGTGTGTGTACGTACGTGTACGTGTACGTGCGTGTGTGTGCGCGCCCGCGTGCGTGCGTGTGTGTGTGTGAGTCAGAGAGAGTGCGTGCGTTTACTATTGCGAAGACGCGCCGCCGCTTCTCCAAAACCCACCATCGGTAAACAAGCACACGCTTGTATAAGGCGCTGCTGGCGGGTGAACCTGCGGGTTCATATGTCACTTTTGATTTAATTTCCGCCAGGAAGAGGAATTACCTCCATAATAAAGGAAAGAAAACCACCAGGAGGAGGAAGGGGGGAATAACGACCATGGCTTTCGCGACCGTCTGGAAGTACTGCGTCCCTCTGGCCGTCATCACCGCCGCGTACCTGGTGCGCACCGGTAAGACATTTACATTACATTACACCCGCGTGTGTGTGTGTGTGTGTGTGTGCCGTGTGTGTATGCGATGCGGATGAGAGAGGAGGATGTCGACCTGTGTTGTTGTGGTTGTTGTGATTGTTGTTATGGTGGTTGTTGTTGTTGTCGTGTCAGAGCGCCATACAAGTTGGAAGTCCCACAGACAACTGGTTTTCATGTAAAAATGCGCACCGCGGGCTTCATGTGTTTCATGTGTTGTCCCTATAACATACACTATGTATACCATATATGCTATATATAGTAGGCCTATATACTATATATAGCCTACTATATACTATATATTATATACTACACTGGAGGCAGGGAAGGACCGGGAAGACAGTGCACGTGCTCTTATGTGTAGGCTCCTGCAGGGTATACATGGTCAGTGTCATCAGTGTTATCATTTTTATTTATCATTTAGTGAACCTAATAAATGTGCTCAACGCACATACACGCTTTTTGCCCAACATTAAATCACTACCCGACACCAAGAGCCAATGTGGCAGCCTATGAGGATACGTGAAGTGTGTGTGTGTGTGTGTGTGTGTGTGTGTGTGTGGGGGGGGGGGGAATACACTTCGATATGAAAGTGAAAGCAGTTATCTCATGTACTTTAAACTGTCGCTGATTTATTAACTTAGATGGTTTTCTTGATCCGAGCCGACGCGTACGGCGCCTCTCATCTGATTGATGCTTGAACGTCTGGGTTTGTGTTGTAACGGGACGCATGCCGCTAGAGTCCCGTAGCGGGGCTGCGATCCGGTCCCACCGGCAGCACAGGAGCTCATCATACACCGTACGGCCGCAGTGGACTCACACCTATGTCATGTCGGTGCTTCCCCGCGGTCCGTCATCTGCATGTTGCTGCCACAGTTTGGTTTAACATCACCGAATACCGTTTTTGAAAACGATGTCATAAATGTGTATCCATAGACCTGCATACTCTGTAAACAATGTAACATAGGCTGTGTGTGTGTGTGTGTGTGTGTGTGTGTGCGTGTGTGTGTGTGTGTGTGTGTGTGTGCGCGTGTGTATGCGTCGGTGCGTCTGCGCGCCACGCAGCGTCTGTGTCGCTGCGCGCGAACGAGTGTGTGTGTGTGTGCGCGTGTGCGTGGCGCGTCCACAGTGGGATAGTCCCACAGCGGTGCGCGGCGCCACCGCTGTGGGACATTGTATTTCACGCCCACCCGCCCTCACAATAAGTGCATCTGCTGCAGAAAGAGGGATTAGGATTAAAACATGCCACGCTTTCGGATAACTTTCTTTTTTTCCCTTTTTTTTTAAACTCTCCAGCTAGTTGTGTAGCCTCCCCCCCTGCTGTACAGTCTGTGCGTGTGCGTGTGTGTGTGTGTGTGTGGACGCTCCCCGCAAGGATGGAGGCGCCAATGTGTAAAAATGTCTCATTTGCATCTTTTTTTTCAAACCCTCAGTGCTTAGTGTGATGAATGCGTGGTGGTTTAATGGCCGCTTGTCGGTGAAGGGGTTAACCTTGCTGGCCGGCTAATGGTGACGTAGTAGACCATATAGAGATAGGGCCACATTGCACTATACTCCCCTAGTGCCCCCTGGCCCACCTCACTATGGCCCGTCTATTGATCTGTGTGTGTGTGTGTGTGTGTGTGTGTGTGTTTGTGTGTGTGTGTGTGTGTGTGTGTGTGTGTGTGTGTGTGTGTGT
>JAOPJI010000008.1:5250744-5260744 GCA_027122695.1 Merluccius productus | reverse complement strand
CGCAGACGCCGATACACACAAACTCTCTCGCATGCACACACACACACACACACACACACACATCAAGATGAACATAATTTTAAGAAATAGTATTTGTATATGCATGAAGGGAAGCACAAATCCCCATCTGTCTGTCCTCCCTTGCGTCTATCCTACCTGTTTGTTGCTGTGTGTGTGTGTGTGTGTGTGTTTGTGCGCATGTGTGTGCGTTTGTGCCTGCATGTGTGTGTGCGCGTGTGTGCGTTTCGTCCACCTACTCTTAAATATCCGTGAAGAGGACAAGGACATTAGTTATCCGGAAGCAATGTGAGGCTACCCTCATTCACGGGCCATTTAAGGAGGCTTTTTGTTCCACCCCAGTAACTAGACACCGCGGTTTGCCACCAAATCCGGCAGCCTTTGACACCGCGCTCTTTTCTTCATTACATTTAGCGTTAGCTTAGCGTAATGCTGCTGGCTTAATTAGGGCTGGTTGGGGAACGGAGCCTCACGTTGGCACACTAACTGGGCCAGGACGTCGTGTCTTGCCTTGTCAGTCCGTCTCCCCCCGCCGCCCCCATCTCTGTGTCTCGGGGTCACCAGCCAACCAAAAAGCCACCTTATGTGTGTCCAGAGTCTGTTGTAATGGTGCGTGTGTGTGTGTGTGTGTGTGTGTGTGTGTGTGTGTCTATGCCTGTGTGTGCGTGGATGTGTGTGTGGTTATTCTCTTTTGTTTGAGAGGTGGTGTGCTTGCTGGTGACATGATATAGGGGGCATTAGGCTAGAAGTGACAAGTGTAGAACAGCCGTCCATCCGGAAAGGAGAACTGAGAGGAGAAAATAGGGTATAGACTAGTGAGACGAGGTGAGGAGAGGAGTGGAGGGGACCGGACCAGAGAAGACAGTAGAGGAGAGCAAAGGAGAAAATTGGATAAAGATACATTTTCAGAAAATTTGAGAAGAGGGGGGAAGAGTGGAGTGGAGGGGAGGAGAGGGAGAAGAAGATGACAAAATAGAGAAAAAGGTGAGAAGAGCAGGGGAGAGGGAGGGGAGAGGGAGGGGAGAAGGAGGGGAGAGGGAGGGGAGAAGGAGGGGAGAGGAGAAAATAGGATAGAGAAAAGGCGAGGAGAGGTGAGTAAAAGTCTGAAGAGGAGCAGTTTGGAAACTCTGAATTCGATGTTTAGCCAGCTATGCTCCTTTGGGTGATTTATGCAACGGTGGCTGGCGGCTGTGCACAGACTATACAGAGGTGTACACACACGCACAACCTGCAGGTGAGGTGAGATAAATCAAACCCAAAATAGCTGACTAACCACCTAATCTGGCTTCATATTAAACACCCCCGTCCCCCCGTGGAGAGGAAGAAAAAGAATGTGCGATGGATGGAGGAAAGTGCATCTGTGTGTGTGTGGCTATTTATCAAACCTAACCACACTCACTGTCAGGGCTTGGAAAGTAATGTAAACGTAGCACCATGGTCTTAGTAGCACATGTTTTACAGTGCAAAGCAATAACGTAATAAAAAGACATGAATACAACCGAATCTGTTGCACGCCAGTAATATGCTTTGCATAATTGGCTAATGTAAGAAACCAGAGAGAGGAAAAGATTATTGAATTTCACTAACTCTCGGTAAAACGGAGCACGACAAAGAGTTATCGGGACAGGAAGAAGAGGGATTGGTAAGTGTGCAAGTGGGTATAGGGAAAAAAAACAGGATTAATGGCATACATGGTATTGACGGATCCTGGACTGGAGCACATAAACACGGTCGACAATACTGGGTTGTGTAGGGAAGAGGACAGCAGCACATACATGACAGCCTTGAGAGACGTGGGTTCATCCCGTGCGCCGTGTCAGCCCTCACCCAGCCAACCCATAATACTCCGCCCATCCAGGCCACCCCAATTACATCACCTTTTATTTGTCATGCGGGGGACAGCAGGCGTATGTGTCACCACAGCAACGGGCTCTCCTCCAGCTGTTGCCAGGCGCCGGTCTCCATGGAGATGTTCCAAGGGGGTGGGGGTGGGGGGGCTGTGTTTGAGTTAAGTGGTGGTGGTGGGATACTGAAATAGATGTGCATATGTGTGTCTATGCATGTGTGTGTGTGTACATGTGTGTGTGTGTGTGTGTGTGTGTGTCCATGTAAAAGC
Source organism: Merluccius productus (assembly GCA_027122695.1). NCBI lineage: Eukaryota > Metazoa > Chordata > Actinopteri > Gadiformes > Merlucciidae > Merluccius > Merluccius productus. Next base: position 5,258,610 of record JAOPJI010000008.1, on the reverse strand, counting down.
CTAGTGAAGTGCGCTTGTGTTGAGCGTGCTTTTCAGGGTAACACAAAGGGGGCATTAAGTATAATGGCAATGTTAACAAAGCCCCAGTAACTCTCGTGGTAATCTGGGATCCAGCAGTCCTACTATGCTATAGCAGAACTTCTGGGGGGAGACGGCACAGAGCCCGGGCCGGACACCAGGACTGCAAGGGGCGGCGTTTACACCTGTTTCCTGTTTCTTATTCGAGTGAGTTGATTTTAAAATAGGTGTTTTTCTACAGTGGCCAGTCAACACGGTGTGAAACCTTTACACACCTTTTCACAGTTTACTACTGCTGGCTGAGTTTGTGTTCACCAATTACGTGCTTACAGTTCCCCACCTCCAGCAACATGATTGGTTGAAAGTGAAAGAGTTGGTTGAAAGTGAAAGAAAGTGAAACTCATTTTCATCCAGATTCAAGCTCAGCTGCCATTGCTTTGGATTTAAATCTAAAGTGTGATTTGTGGGACTAACCCTCACTGCAAACACAGGGCTAATTGGACCCCTACTTGTTGAACTGAACACCCGTACTCGTGCAGCAAATGTTTACACATCTTACTGTGTGTGTTCTTATAATGAAGACAGCGAAAGCTGTGTGTGTGTGTGTACATGTGTAGGTGAATTTAATGATCACTCGGAAGGCAGCTAATCTATTTGTCTGTTTGCATGTGTATCGTGTACATGTGTATACATAATTAAGTTTTGTGTGTGTGTGTGTAGTACCTGGTTGAGTGTAGTGCTTATCAGCTTTTAATGAAAAGGTGGAGGTCATCTGTTGTGTTTCTTTAAGGAGAAAAGTCTGTATGGTGTGTGTGTGTGTGTGTGTGTGTGTGTGCACGCACACCTCTTAAGCCTCTAGGTCTCTAATGGTAAAACTACACACCAACCCACTCGGATCATTCATTTGTTTTTTAATCCCATCTTCCTCCTCCTCTCGGTCTCCATCTCTCCAATTCAGGCTCCCTCTCTCCCTCTCTTTCATCTGTAATCAGTTGTGAGTAATTCACCTTGTTGCCAAAAAAAAGTCACCCTTCCTTCAACGCACACATGCGTGCACATGGACACACACACACACAGACAGACACAAGCTCTCGCGCACACATACACACCCCCACAAACACACATGCATACATATTAACACCTACCTACTCACACACACAAATGGAAGTCGACCATCCTCTCACTCACAAACACACACAAACACTGAAACAACCCCCATGCACCGCTAGTGAGCCCACAGCTAACCTAATCAACTGGCCAAGCGAGCCACAGAGCCCAATATGTGTCCACCAGCGTGACTTAAGTGTGCTCTCCAGTGATATCAAGTCAATATAGCCATCTACTTATCTCTGCCACACCACCCGCCCCCCCCTCCCCCGTGGCCCCACAAATGTAATCACTGTCAGGGCGGCTGAACGCGTGTTGCTGCGTCGGCGGTGCGTCGGTGAATCTGGACAGGTCTCCACTTGATGCAATGTGAAGGATGTGCGAAGGCCGATGGGTGACGCAAACTCATGGAAACTTATGGGATTAGATTTTTTTTTTTTCATAATGGTTTATGATGGAGTTTCATTTGCGGCATTAAAGAGAAATATGAGAGAGAGAGAGAGAGAGAGAGAGAGAGAGAGAGAGAGAGAGAGAGAGAGAGAGAGAGAGAGAGAGAGAGAGAGAGATCTGTGAATGTGATGTCAATGAATGTTGGAATCAGACATGCTGTCAGGGATACTTATATGAGCCAGAGGAGGAAGAGGCCACCAGGATAGCGGCCCAGGGCTTGCCCTGTGCCGGGGACAACTGGTGGTCCTGCTGCGGTAAATGTGCACCGATGGAAACAGAAGTGGAGTCGCTGTGCTGCCAGTTTCTTTCGGATGAAGTTGCTGAGTCTGCAGAGGAAGGGGCACAAGCATGTGTAACGTTACACCAAAGCTTTGGGCGACATATGGACAGGGGAGGGCTGGAGACTTCAGGATCCCGAAAATAACCTGGAAAAAACAACGACAGCCAGACATCTGAGCATAGAGTAAGTACAACAGCAACAGTGTTTTGGTAGCAACACGGCAATGTTGCAGTGTGAAATCATACAATACATGTTTTTTTATGAGGTCCGTTCAAGACTAGCTTGGCACATACACTGCCCCAGTGGGGAAGTTTAACGTAACACATGAGCAACCCCAGCCTAACTCGTAATCCGAAACAGTCGTATACTTGCAAAACACATTATTATAGTTTAGTACTCATCCTAAAAAATATATAAAAATGAAAAACACATTTTATTTATGAAAAGTGGGTGTTATGATGTCCTAGGAAAAGAAAGTCCCAATTATTTTTAGTTTTTATAATTCATCAGGGATTGTTTACTCCACTTCTCTTCAACACCTTGTCTCTTCAACGGGGACATGTGATATTATCTCTGCTAGATACTATATGCATCAAATGTTAAGCATTATTATACATTATGTAAAGCCCTTTGAAGTTATTTTATGAAATGTGCTGTACACTGTAAATACGCTTGCCATGCTAATATTGTGTTCATTTTTTCCAGGCAATTTCACCAGGCAGCCTATCGCCATTTATTGGAGTGGGTTCTACAGGGCGAGAGACTTGAGAAAATCGTCTAGTTTGGACGGCCTGTGTAGTGCAGGCCATTAGAGCAGCATTTCCATCACCTGACAGACAGTACCACAGATTCAAAAAAACAACGGATGCACAATATGAACTGTGACTTTGAACTGATTTTACAAATGTTTTTCAGGAGAGAGATCATAACATTATTCAGCTCACAGAATCATTGCAGTGTGCAATAGAAGGTTGCTCATAAATATTTTTTCTAAACGTTCATCAAAGCAGCAGCGAATATTAGCTTTGTGCTTCTTGAAATACATTATTTGCACACAGTTATTGCTAGCATAGATTAATTCTGCACCTGCATCATTACTTGCACATAATTTGTTATAATAGCCAGAGTGCTATTATTACACTAGAGTACTGTATTAAAGTAATGATTAAACAACAAAAAGATTTACAGTGGAAAAAGGTTAATAACAAACCCTAAAATGCTGAGCTACTAATTTTCACAGTAACCAAAGAATCACATTTTTGTCGCATGCTAGTATAATTATTGCAGTAATTTAAAGAATAAATACATAATAATAATAGTAATCTTAATGCAGTAGTTATCATCCCAAAAGTACTTCATTCTGTAATATATCCCTGCTGCTTATGTCTGCAAAACAGAGAACATGGTTGTATCTAATCATCTATTGCAATAACATTGAAGGAAATTGACTGAGTTTAAAACGCATTTATAGAAATGTGTCAATGAGGATGTTTTATTCTGAATCAGCAAAATCGATAACAATTATTGCACATTATTGCAGTCCACCCTCACACCCAGAAGTCTGCCTGTTTCAGAAGTGGCTTTTGAATTGGGTTACTGCATCTCCCTTTGAAGGTTTGGGCATCATTGCAGTGTTGGCTGGCAGCGCAGGCTGGGCCAGGGCAAGTGATGATGTTGGTGCACTGAGGGGAATGTTTTCGGGTTTCATCGTCTGGCAATGACACTTTGGATGAGTATGCCGATGAACTCTGCGGTGTGGGGATTGAACCTCTTTTTCAACACCCACTGTTTGGATGTCTTACTGGAGTGAAACGTGGTACTCCTGCAAGAGGAAATGTTACGACTAAGTTAGAATGTTAAAATCTGTAAAAGCATATAACAAATATGGCTCATACGTTGTTTGCAGGAATACAATGATGATGGAAAAAAAGAAAATGTATCTAAAGATAAGAAAAGGGTTAGGCAGGAACCAAGAGCAAATAACAAATCAAATGATATACTTCTATGCCCACCCCCTGAAGAGAAAAACATTCAGCAAAAGCTGGCAACTGAGTCGGCTTTGAAAATTGTAATTGTAATCATTGCAGATCTCTTACAACACATCATAACACCTGTCTTGGTTGGGGCCTGCTTCCTTTTCACCATGTTTTCATTGTGCTCAAAGGCCAGATGAGCCCTCTCATTCCCATGTAGGAGAAAGCCGGCCGTTTTGGGAGATTTTTGAGGAGAGCGCGGTGGAACACTTCCAGCGCACCTGTTTGTAGTCAAATGAAAAAGAAAAAATCAGAAAATATGATCATCAGGGAATACATTTTAAAAGTTTACAAACCTGTTTGAAGAAGCCAATCTGTTCCAGGTCCCTCAACAGTCTTCCGTCTTGGGCAGCTCCTGAAACGCAACCGCATCGCTCTTCAGCCTCACCTTCTTCTTTTGATCCTTGACAGTTAGACGTGCAATGATGATTTATGATGTTTATGTTGTCCATTTTCTGTCCATTCGTGAACACCACACACATGGTGGATAATGGATGCCCACCGCTGTTCATTTCCTGTATGAAACAGTAATTATTACTAGTCTCAATTCGCACACAGTAAAGACATTTTCTCAAACAACAAAGAATATAACAACTAAAAAAAGTTGAGATATTGCAGCCTTTGATCTCTTACCTCTGTGTCTTACCTCTGTGTCACCCACTCAGTGTGGCCGCTTCCCATCTTACTGTTCGAGAAAAACTCGGTTCAAGATGTCTGATCTCTGGCGATCCTACAAGTACTCCATAGCAGGGTGCAATTAGGCCTTCTGCACATTCATGGTCTTACACCAGTCTGCAAGTGCTGTTTTTGGTGCCCCCTCTGAACAAAACAGATGTGAGGAGCTTCACCTCCGGCACCCCCCTCACTCCAGGTGATGAAGTCCATGTACCAGAATGCCCTGCAAGACAGTCCCACTTCCCCTTTACCTGGGCCCCAGATTGATGAACAGTCTTGGAAGAAATGGGCTTTCCGCGCAGCTGACAAAATGTGAACTTTGGGCTGGACTGATACACAATAATACCAGTCCATTTTCCTTTTCTGATGACAATAACGTGTGGGTAATAGTGGAATCTGGCTGGTAACTGCCATCAAATATATCCACCGCTTCCATTTGCTGCTGAAACCGCTGTCAAAATGTGATTTTTCTTTTTTAATTGTAAAACCGACCATTTAAATTCATATTTTTCTTTACATTTTCATTTTAAGTGGCACATTGTAACTATTATTTTGTTGTATTAATTGGTATAGCCTACTAGAAGGCCCCACTGTGGGTGTCCTGTCCAGGATGCAATTTGGCCGGTCCACCAGTGGTCTGTAAAAAGAGAGACCCAAGACAGTCATGTTTGGAATACAGCCTTGTTCACGTCAACACTCAATTTTATTCTGAATGTATTACACCAAGAGAAAGTTTTTCACACTTTTGACTGGTCCTGTATGTGGCATGAGATTTATTGACTATTATCTTAGGTGATATGAAGCATAGCGTTAGTTCATGCAGGACACGGGAGTCATGCGCCCTCTCAGCCGTAATCAGCTGACAGCTCGCTGAGTGAATCAGCATCACTCTTAGTCACCTACAAATCACGGTCCATTCTCACAACAAGGCAGTCCATTTAAATATGTCACCCTTCTACTACTACACCATCCTGCTACACACATCACTGCTGGCAAAGCTTTGCCTCCAACACCCCAGCCTCCACCTTTCTAGTTCAGATTTTACCATGGCTCAAAGGTTAAATGATGAATCGAGGCATTGGACCGAATTTCAATGTTTTTGCTTGGGCCCACTCTTGCACACCCATGGGGGGTTTTCTGCATTACGCTCCCTGTTTTAGCTTAGCATGCTGCTTGGCTATTCCGGGGAGCATCTTGAGAACGGAGCCATCAGCGTCAAGCATAACTGTTTGTCCATTTGTTGCAATGAATGGTTAAATCTATGACACGAGTGATCCTGACTGAAACAATAATAAATAAAACATACAGTCTGTCCTTGATCAGCCAGAGTGGTTTTCATGTGTAGCGAGGTGTAGCGGGAGTGTGACACTTGTGAGGTGTGTGTCTGGGAAGCAGGGGAGGTTGCCAATGTGGCTGATCCACCAGTGTTTTATAAAAACAAAGACCAAAGAGTTAGTAATGTTTAGAATACAAATGAAAAAAGCACACACACAGACACACACGCCAAGCTGAGCCTGGACACCCGCCGAGCCCCCCCTGAACCTGACACTCTACACAAATACACACTGTACACGACAAATCAATAGACAGAAGTTTCTCTTTGTTTTCTCCCCTTTACATCCTCGGTTTGGCCCTAAATAGTATGACTACAAACTTTTTGAAGACTTTTCCAGTGGTGCTCTCAGCCACTGCTTCCAACGCTCTGGATCCTTAATTGGCAAACCATAATAGGCACGTAGTTTCCTCTTCGACTCCTTGGCCGCTACAACAATGCAAGTCGACACCATTGTGACTAAAAGATTTCTGTTAACAAACAGACATTGAACCTTTTCCTACTCCAGCAAGTCGATATAGGGAAACCGGCTTCGCCGCGTACATTTAGAGACACACGGGAGCTCTGGTCAAGCCTATCCAATAGGTGCGGCCTGGGAGTGGCCTTGGAAGGCAACGAGCCCAGTGCATTCTGGGTGTTGTAGCTGTTCTACCTTTTCAGCAACAGGAATACCAAAGCCCTTTTTCTATATTTCCTCTGGCCATGTAGTACCGATTTCCAAAATATTTGTTGCACCTTTCTACTGCATAGACCATCCCAGTGTAATGAAAAGACCATATTTCCTGCAGTGAAATACTGCTTTAATTATGCAATCAACATGATTGACAGGGGGGTTGTAGTCCGGAGACCAACGTTTAGGTAGTTTGTCGTTGGTCAACAACTGTCTCCACCAAGCTGATGGCTAGGGATGAAGGTATCATCAGTATATCAATAATATGAATCATAGTAACAGAGTTGGGGAACACAGTTGTAATATTAACTTATACAGGGGGTGGATTAGTTGGCAGTCTAGTGGTTAGGGTGTTTGACTACCAGCCAGTAGACTGGCTACCAGTTCAAAGGTTGTGAACCCCTAACCTGCTCACGAATGACAATTCATCATGAGTCGCTTTTAAGAAAAGTGTCTGCCAAATGACTAAATAGTCGTATTTATTGACTAACTGCAGCAAAATCTTTCTTGGACCTTTTGTAGTGGAAATAGCCGTTTGTTATTTTTGTTCACTGGTATTGAATGTGGTGTGATCAATAGTGCTTAACAGCTGGACCAGCCTCTTCAGAAGAAGAGTACAGTGTCAGGTAATTACAACGCGGTGTCCCGACCTCAGAGGTGAGCCAATGGAAGTTTTCAAGATAATAAATGCTTTATTGCGTTTTGGCCTCTGTTTTGGTGCAAAATAATGCACACACTATAGGCCAGATGGCAACCACATATCTCTACTTGCAGTTTGGCTCAGCATTTTGTGAGCTAGTTTACCTCTGACTGTAGTGTCAGGGGAAAGAAAGCAAAGTAGCTTGTGTTTTCAGGATGCAATGCGCAGCATCTCTGTGCGCGGTGCAGAAGGGCTCTTTGATGACACTTCCGCATGTTAAACTAGGTTAATTATTCAGAGAGACGCTCCACAACTCAACAATGTTTCTGCGTGTCGCTGTCTTTTTCCCAGTTTCTTTTGTCGCTTTGGTGTCCCTGTGTATTTGTAGACCCACAGCATAGGTATACCGCCAAGTAGCATGTAGCTACAGCTACCCGTGCCTGGAGGGATTAGTTTTTCTTGTCGCGCGAAACTTTCCGCGCCAGCCTTGATCTCGTACCAGTGGCGCGTTTGTTACATCACCGCCAATTCTGCCGCAAGGTCCTATAATCAGCTCTGGCTGCCGCATGAATTCCCTGTGTAGTCCCGGGGGGGGGGGGCGGGGGGGGGGGGGGCGGGGGGGCCGGCGGCCGCGGCGGGGGGGGGGGGGGGGGGGGGGGG
>JAOPJI010000008.1:5220498-5232847 GCA_027122695.1 Merluccius productus | reverse complement strand
CCCCCCCCCCCCCCCCCCCCCCCCCCCCCCCCCCCCCCCCCCCCCCCCCCCCCCCCCCCCGTAGCCTGAATGTTTGATTGACATTACCTGGTAACTCAATACGGCCAATAACAGGTAACTCATGCATGCAATATGCATTTAACCCATTTAACCCATTTATTTAACCCACGCATTTAAGTGGAGATTTGGACCAGGGTCAATCCATAGCACTACTCTGTAACCCGCTACAACACCTTTCCTCTAAAATAAGTTGTTTTAGGGTTTTTGGTTTTCCTTTACGTACGTACAGAAATTACATTTAGTCTAGACAGTCCACTCTTTGTGTGATCCTTCTGCATCAACACGTAGGTTTGCGGTTAATCTCTTCATCAAATTAATCATACCCCTGGTGCCCCTGAAACTAATAAATAAATAAAACCATGGAGATAAGACTCACTGAAGAGCAACATGATAACACACGCGTGTGCATGTGGGCTGCACCCACACACTGGGGTGCAGCTCTAGATATAGCCCCCCCCCCCCGGCTATGTCTAGACACTGTCAGCAGGCCTAAATTTAGTCCCTTTATCTTCATTAATAAAACATGCAACAAAAAGCCAAGAGAAAAAGGATAATAATAATAATCATCCTAACGATGACATTAAAATCCACCTCTGCCTCAGCCATTATTACTAAGCAGTCATCAGTTCAACACTTTTATCCACAGGGACTTAGTGATTTTGTTTTGTTTTTTTGCGTCATTACAGTAGGGACGCCCCCTACCGGTAGACTGCAGGCATTGGAGTAGCAGGCCGATAAATAATAATAATAATAATAATAATAATAATAATAATAATAATAATAATAATAATAATAATAATGATGGCGATGATAATAATGATGACGATGGTGATAATGATAATAATGATGATGGTGGTGGTGAGGATGATGATGGTGATAATAATGGTGATGATGGTGATGATGGTGATGATGGTGATAATGGTGGTGATGATGATGATGATGATGATGATGATGATGATGATGATTTAACAAATAAAAAGTCATCCCATTATACCCCCCCCCCCCACACACACACACACACACACACCTTCGGGGTGAAGTAGCGGTACAGACACGCTCCTCCGACGATCAGGCCGCTGAGGATGAAGGCGACGCCCAGCAGGGTGAGCAGGCAGCGGCCCGTGGATCCGTCTCCACCCGCCCGGCCCGTCGCCAGCTCGGGGTCCTGGAGGAGGGGTGGGGGGGGGGGACATCAACATTAACATGTTAGTCGGAACCGAACCGGACATGTCATCGGGGCTTTTTAATGCGTTTTTCAACGTTATCGCTGTGGGACAGCGGAGGAGCGCTGTAACGGATGGAGACGAGACGGGGCGGGCCTAGCGGGTCAAGGCGTCCGCAGGTGTACCGGATGGACCCGTGCGGGCCGGACCGGACCGGACCGGACTGGACCCGGAGGCCGCGCAGCGCACATCCACGGCACGCCGCCGCGCACGTAGAGCCGCCCGTCTCCGGCCCGCGCCGGTATCGGTGTCGGTACCGACACCGGTACCGGACCGGCGCGATGGCGACCGTGGGAAAGGGAGGCCGCATCCTGCGGACCGGAGCCGGTGGCGCACCACGCAAAACACACACACACACACACACACACACACACACCCCGTACCGTCCCCGCCGCGGGCCCGTCCTTCAGCCCCTTCTGGGCCAACGCGGAGTTGAATGCGATCTTCACCATGACGACCAGGCGGACCGGGACCAGTGCTGCAGACCGGGATGTGGCGCTCGGCTCGGTTCGGTGATCCTCGGCTCGGTTCGGTTATCCTCGTCGGCTCCGTCCCTCTGTGACGCACTTCAGTAAACCGAACCGGGTTTCGGTTTACTGCACTTCCGGTTAGCCGGAAGCAGGGGCGGAGCTTGGGTGGTGGTGGTGGGGAGGATGGGGGTGGATGGGGGTGGCCAGCCCCCCCATACCACCACCACCACCACCACCACTTTGACCTTGTTTGCTTTCTGCAGAAATATAAATAAAGGTTGCAGCAAGTGATGAGCCCACCACCACCAATATGGATGTTTGATAATACATTATACAATTTATGGATATTATATAATTCAGTAGCAATATGAGGATGTGATTATTGTGTAATACAGTGTTTGCATGACGTGCAGCGATGCATTATGGCGGTTATATTTGACTATAGTTGTACTATATAGTATTATTAAGCACACAACCAGGTAGGATTTTTTTAAAATAGGATTTTATATTATAAAGTACAATTGTTAGAATACATTTTAAAAACGTTTACTGTAAAACAAAATTTGCCCAATGTGCAAACCGATGTGAAAGCGTGTGAAGATGTAGGCTAAGTTGTGAAAGCAGCCCATGCTGAAACCGAGAGCAGAGAGGGCGGTGTGAAAACACACGAGCGCGGACCAGGACCCGTTTCACAGAAATGTCAAACCAATTATGTCAAAGTCAAGAGCGTTCAACAGCGTCTTACAACAACGGATTATTCTTTGTTATGCAGATACGCTAAGCAGCACGTTTGACCACAGACACCAGGTGGTATCCGTGGTGACAAACGGCTATAGTTTGCTGCAATGTCTGCAAGCCAACAGCGGTAGTTCGCCCTGCAAGTCCACTATGTTCAGTTTATGCAAACTTACAAGGAATAGCGTGTTGGTAGAAACACTCGGTCCCTTTATAAAGCAATATACAGCTCATGATGCAGACTTTACTTATACACGTCATTTTCAGAATATTTAGTTTAAACTAATGTTGTCCGATTGAGCCGTGGGTTGTTATAGTAGTGTTATAGTTATTTGGGCGCTGGCAGCCGTGTAAAAGCAGATGGTGAATTTTATATTTGAAACTTTCCCTGACAACCATGGACACTCTTGGCAACAGCTGAGCAGAACCGGTCATCATCATTTTATGCATGCTTTATTTAAAGAAGCACAAGAAAAGATCAAATATGCCAGATGGTTAGCGATATAAATAGGGTTATGTTAATGATGAGGTTATGGAAATGCAAATCCTGAAGTGACTCCACATCCAAACCAACTTGTGCCCTTTAGGCTTTCGGTGCTAGTTTGTTTTATCTAATCAATGCCAAACAGGAGACCAAATCGATTGACGGACCATACTGTCCTCAAATATGTCCTGCGCTATATCTCCAGCCTAATCTCCGCCATGTTTGAGGGTACAAAGGCCACATGCCAGGGCAGCAAGGCCATCAAGTAAAATCCAATCATTTTCTGGAGGTTTTTTCATGACTGAATACACATCTCGTCCTCAATATGAAAACACAATGTGGGTCCCGAGAAGAAAGACACCTGACGGGCTTATATTTTTGTTTGTCTAAAATCGGTGGCCCTTTTTTTTGTCTAGAAAACGTATTCAAGCGTCATGTCTGGCCTTGAAAGGTTGCGGGTTGCTGGTCGACTCGTGCGTGACAACACAAACAAACCCAAACATCCCCTTATGAACACAACCCTCCTGTTACCACAACGGAAACGTGACACAACCATCACAAATAAAAACAGAAACCATTGACTCATCTAAATATCGCTATCTTTTGTTCTCTCTACGCTTTGCTACAGCAATGAAAACTCAACTCTATGAGAAGGCCTTTACTACCTGGGGTTTGAGTAGGAGACGATCTATACAATAAGACTTTGTTTAAACCAACGCTTTGAAACAATATAGGCTATATGTGCAACAATATATTAAGTTGAGTACTAGTTTTGTCGCTTTTTACTATCCTAGGATATCCTTATTTGTCAAGAATTTAATTCACACAGGAGTATACACAAAAAGGCTTTACCATTGTGGTTATTTCATATAGACTACATACAGTATATCTATATCTCGATCATAACTTCTGTTTAGGTGTTTATGTTTATGTGTGGCTCATCACCGCCATCTGGTGGAGATGGACGGTAAGTACAAGCACCGCGATAATATATTAACCTTTTGAGTTATTTTGGTCGGCCTATATATAGTGACGTTTGACAAATAAACATTTCAACAAATGTAGCCTGTTCCGAGTCCAAGCTTTCCATACACTGTCCTTTTACTTTCAATAAACATGCACCGATATATACTTCTATGAAACATATTTTAGCGTGTAACATAGCCTTTTCATTAGCTTGTGTAAACACTTTGAATGCATTGCGTCGCAGTACACACTTTGCACTGTGTGGCTCACACCAGTCAGTCAGGAACCTTCGCTGGCCTGCGTGGAAACCGAGCCGAGAGCCAAGCTTTCAAACCTCTGACACACACCTTCTCTCTCACACACACACACACACACACATACACACCTTCTCACACACACACACACACACACACACACACACACACACACACACACACACACGTGCGCACACACACAAACACACACACACACACACAAACACATACTCACAAACACACAAAACACACTCATAACTCTTTAAAACCTAATCCACACACACACACACACAAAAATACACACTTTATTGCAGATATAGACATTTATTTGGGCCCGGAGCAGTCCACTCAGCACTACTGCTACTCAGCCACCATCTGTTTGTCTCTCTGAGTCTCTGGTGGAGGCACATATATATATATATATATATATATATATATATATATATGGTGTTCATCAGGGCCCCTTATTGCATGCTCCATCATTGGGGCTTCGATATCAACGTCTCTCCCCTTTGGCCAACGCTGGGCCAACAGCGAATGCAGATGACGATGCAAATGGTTTGATATACCAAGACGCCGGGAGAAAGCAGGCTACGAAACCGGGTTCGGCTGCTCTGAGGCAACTAACCACGTCCTCCGCTCTGATCTCCCCCCTGAGGAGGAGGAGGTGGTGGAGGAGGAGCAGGGGTAATTTGTTCAGCGGAATCACTTGGAGTTCAGTCAAATTTCATTTTTAAAGAAGCGATTGGTATTCACACCATGCTCAAACCAACTGAAAGTTAGTTGGCTGGTTGAGTTGCAGCGGTGTCAACAAACTGACCCCTCCCACCGCCACCACCGAAAGAAATTGAATATGAGCTTACTGAAAGGTGCAGTGTGTAGCATTTAGTGCTGTCTAGTGGAACGGACTTGGCAGAAATTGAATATGATATTCATAAGTATGTTTTAATTAGTGTATAATGACCTGAACATAATAATTGTGGTTTTGTTACCTTAGAATGAGCCGTTTATATCTACATAGTGAGCGGGTCCTCTTCCCCTTCCGCCCCGCCATGTTGCACTGCCATGTTTCTACACTAGTTTTATTTTTCATAATCGCTATCTAACTTGTAAGCTATGACCTATCATTTTACAGACTAAAGAACTAAATACAATTCATGAATCTATCAAGGAACCTCATCACTTGACACTTGGCTACTCGATGCTGTCGTAGACAATGACATCTGCACCTATTGGCAGGCCACTGTAGCTTCTCCTACGTGGTTGGAAAGAAAGGAGTGAAGGGAGGTGAGGTGAGGGGGTGCTCAGTTCAACCTCACCGCTAGATGCCATTAAATCCTACACATTGCACCTTTAAAGCAGAAATATATTTGCAACTTGTCGCTCTCTCCAAGTGCTAGAGACATCAGTGAGGTTCCCTGCTGAGACTACTGCCCCCCTCTCACTCTTAATTCTCTCTCTCCTCTTCTGCCTCTCCCCCTTTTTTCTCTCACCCTATATCCCCAGCTGTCTTGCCCTCTCTATGCTGCTCTCTCTCTCTCTCCCTCTCTCTCTCCCTCTCTTTCTCTCTCTGTCTCCCTCTCTATGTCTCTGCACACCAGAGAAAGTTAAACTTGGGAGAGATTGTCAATGTTTTTTCAAAGAACTGGTCTGTTTTGTTTACTGTTTTAATACTGGAGCTTAAACCGTACGCACACACATAGGTGGTTTTTGGCCAACAGTCTGGTGACGATTTTGTATGTGAGTGAGTGTGTGTGCGTAAGTTGTGTACTATGCACGTGTTTGTGTGCGTGTGTGGGTTCGCTGAATAAGTAAATTACCCTAATTACAATCATTCGTATTATAATCACGAGAATACACTTCACAATGGCACTTTCTTTCTTGCCAAGTCCTCGTTGTAGAAGCTCTTAAATGAAGAGAACAGACTTTTTGTTGCCTTTGTCAAGTTTGTATTGCAATACAGGAGAAGCACATTCAGAAGTGTCTCTCTCCGAACTAAATATTTGGAGGGTAGTCTTGTCATCAGTCAATAGTCAACAACCGAAGGATATATGTGGTTATCTTCTGGGAACACATCGTAGTTCACATCCTTTTGGCCATTCTTGCACACAAGCGTTTTGCACACTGATTTTCTAAAGCAATACTTTGTAAAGGATTAACTACTACATTAATAATATAACACATAATGTTAATATTTCTATTACATTCTTCATCATCATCATCATCATCATCCTCACTCTCTGTTTCTTTCTTTTTTCTCTCTCCCTCTCTCTCTCTCCCTCTCTCTCTCACTCTCTCTCTCACTCTCTCTCTCTCTCTCTCTCTCTCTCCCTCTCTCTCTCACTCTCTCTCTCTCTCTCTCTCTCCTTCTCCGCCTGGCTCCCTCGCTCCCCCCTGCACATCTGCGTTCAGATGAATATGGAGAGAATGAAGGATGCATTAAGTGGCTTGTTTGGTGGGTTATGGGCTCCTCTCGAGTGAAGTGGAAATTGAACGTCGCTCTCATTTCTCTTCTCCTCCTCCTCTCACCCCCAAACCACCACCCTATCTCCCCTTCCCTCTCCACCCCTTCCCTTTTCCCTCCCCCCCCCTTCTCCTCACCCCTCCCGCCCCTCTCCCATCCCTCTCCACTTCCTAACCCCCACCCATCTGTCTTCCCCACAGCGCGCTGCCAGGCGGTGCAGGCTGAGAACGTGACGGTGCTGGAGGGGGGAACGGCGCAGATCTCCTGCCGGCTGCAGAACTACGACGGCTCCATCGTGGTCATCCAGAACCCCCGGCGCCAGACCCTCTTCTTCAACGGCACGCGAGGTGTGTAGGCCCACACTCACACTGTGTGTGTGTGTGTGTGTGTATGTGTCTGTGTGTTTGTGTGTGTGTATGCGTGTGTGTGTGTGTGTGTGTGTGTCTTTGTCTGTGTTAATGGTCCTTCAGAATTATATATATCATTTTGGTGAGAGATCTCAACATGCGATACAGAAAAACAAGAACACAAATCTTTAGAAGTACTTTTTGAAGCTTCAAGTTACTTAATTTAATGAGTCTATTAGTATAAGACTTTGAACAGACTACACTAAACTTAATTAGTCTTTATTTACTTACTAGTGCATGTTGGACTCTTTAAAGCACATGGAGAGAGAGGCTGCATGGTAAAAGGAGCAAACGATAATTTAAATAAAGTTTTAATGATTTAATATAAATAATAAATATTATTATTATTATTATTATTATTATTATTATTATTATTATTATTATTATTATTATTGAGGGAAATGATAAAGGGGAAATAATTGTTCTTAATGTTGGATTTGTAGCACATTGATTTGAAACTGTTAAACGGCAGAGGTGTTCGGTTATTGACAAAAAGGCACACGCTGGAACATTATTGAGGATATTGAATCAGGAAATATTCAACAAGGCTGTGGTATAACTATATGATAAGGACACCACAAGGAGGCTGGTGGTTAAAGTGGAAAAAAAACAACCTACACTCTCCTTTTAAATAACTCTTGTGAGAAATATCTATATGGAGGAAAATGACACCAAAAGAGTTCTCTCTTCATCATATGTGAAATTGAGCAAGTGATATAAGTGGCCATAGCAAGCACATCAGCATTCAAGGCCCAATCCGAACACAGCCAACTGAAACGGGAGATGCCTAACATAATGGTTCTCCATATTGAAAACAATGGTGTCATTGAACACTGCTGCTTTCTGCCCTGCCAGGTAAGTTGTTTAGGAAAATACTGTCGCTTTTCCCCTCATAATAGTCCTCATACGGTGGGCTTTCTTTATTACATTTCACTGCACATTAGCATAAGCATGCATATCCAGAGATACACCACACATGCATTTGATAGCTCAAATGTATTTAATAGTCGCATGTACTCACTATGGTGTTAAGAAAAGAAAAAAAAGTTCTCACTTACCCGTGGCACTTTTGCTTTAATATAAATTATAATGTTAGTAATTAGGTGAGAATAAGTTGGGTTTAGGCAAATGTCCATATGTGAAAGGGTTTGGCTGCTGGAGGGTTTCATACAAAATCCGCACAAACACACAATACAATAACTGCCTCACATTTAAAAAATACCATGCATGAATTAATACATCTATTATTCCCTAAAAGGGAAATTCAGGACTTTACAAATGCCCCAGTATAAAACAACCATTGTTTGTTAGCCCATATGGTGAAAGCAAAAGGTGAAGGTCAAACGGTACGATTGGTCAGTAACATTCGGACAGCGGTGTTTAGCAAGAAGGTCCATTGGCTGGGCAGACCAATCCACCAATGAGGTGTAACTCTGACCGTGGAGCAGTTGGAAACAGATACAGAGTGGATACAGAGTGGATACTGAGTGGATACAGAGTGGAGACAGAGTGGATACAGAGTGGGGACAGAGTGGATACAGACCAGAAGCCGACCGCTGCTGGAATGCGGCAGCGGTATTTCTCTTGTTAGTAATTTCGAGAGCTGAGCGTGTCCATGAATGGATTAACGTAAGAAGTAGGATTTTATATTCAACTGAAGGATCAGGACACGTATGAAGTCCAAACAGGTCTTACGTCTTTCTTCTAACTTACAATTTAACACTTTCATGTGTGCGTCCTTACGAAAGTGGACTTTTTCTCTACAAGAACATTCTTTTTCAAATTTAAATCATGAAATAATTTGATTTTGACTCTTGGCCCCCGACAGTGTGACTGATTTCAAAGGGTTTAAGGAAGCTGGGCAGCAGTACGCACAGGGTGCATTATCTACTGTTGACCCTGCTGATGAGATCACCACTCATTACGGCTGCTCGTTAGAAGCTGGCCTTGTGTTGCGTTAAAGGCAAGTCATCATGGTGCCATAATGAAGGAAAATTGCATTTCTTTGTTAAAGACCTCGGGGTAGACAAACACCCAGTTTTCTTATTGCGCTAATTAAGGACAAAAGTTGCTGCCCTGACTGTATATCCGATTATAAAGCTTGAGAAATGATACTTAAGGTTGTGCGG
Source organism: Merluccius productus (assembly GCA_027122695.1). Taxonomy (NCBI): domain Eukaryota; kingdom Metazoa; phylum Chordata; class Actinopteri; order Gadiformes; family Merlucciidae; genus Merluccius; species Merluccius productus. The sequence continues at coordinate 5,223,655 of JAOPJI010000008.1, read as the reverse complement.
TTTGAAAACTATGTCAGGGTGTCTTAATTGGCGCTAACACTATGCTGTTAGGTTTGTTGTTATTGTGGTCGATTGTTTGGGCCTTAAATGCATAAAAAGATATTCCTCTTGGTAATTCAAAACAATTACCTAGTCAACCATAAATGCGTAGGCTGTTTAACTGTGCCGTGTAAATCTGTATTAGATTATTTAAACAAATTCATATTTTAGTAGTGTTTGCATACAGCTTGTGGTGACTCAATAGGAAAGTAGACTATGTTCAAAGGAGATATGTATGTATGACCTATATATGACCTACAGACTGTTTAGGCTTGAGCTAAGACAATTGAACAACCAATTGGAGTCATAACTGAGAACTCTGTTGTATGTGATCTTGCTGTTATTGAAATATAATATAATATATGGACCCAGTGGGAACCTAACCCCTGATGTTATGCTTTGGTTGGTTTCAGACGTGTTGCGTTTCCATCTAGAATTAGTATCTCTTCAAAGTGGGTGGGTCGTCATTAGTGACGTACTTATCCACGCGACACATAAACTGGGCTGGCTGTGGGCTCTTTCTGGATGTGACCTTCAGCGACAACGGTCCGTGGCGTGTTCTTGCGCGTTGTTCCTTCCATGTTGATCAGTAATCGCTTAATGCAAGTGACATCACTCTCTGTCCAATCAGTGGCCGGCTGCCAGCTTACGTCACACAAAAGTATCAGCTCAGCTCGGTTGGAAGTTATACAGAGGTGAAAAAAAGCACCAGTTAGCAGGGACCAGGTACCAGATATCGGCAATGGAAAGGCATAAAAGCCACGCTAAGTCGAGGCGAGACGAGAGGTACTACCAGTGGAAAGACGGCATATGTGAACCAGACACCAGAACACATGTAGCAAACATTTTTTTTCCTTTTCAAATGTTGTTATTTTGTATGGAGTTCACAACAACAATTTATTGATTTTGGCAACTGGAGCTCTCTTAGTACTTACAACGCTGTCACTATGTTGTGCCAAATCGGCACAATCAGTTATGAGTGGATACAGTGAATGGACATTCTCAACGTGTTGTTAACATTCCCAAGACACTTGGTAGCATTACACACACTTGTCATGAATAGAGGTGTTCAGCTTTGGTTCTGAACTCTGAGTCCACTGTGAGAGATGGACAAGCTGTATTTTCACAGCTAGTGGCTAAATGCGAGCTAAAGCGTGAACATGTTTTGAAGACATTTACGCTGTAATCGCTGCAACGATTAGTTGATAAACCGAATTGACAGAAAATGAATCAAATAATTTTTATAATCGATTCATCGTTTAGTTAATTTAGTACAAATACCAAATATTTGCTGCTTCAGAAATTCTAATGTTTGGTTCATGGATCATGATAAAATGAATTTTTTCTTGGTTGCTTGTCAGATAAAGCAAGCACATTTAACACATCTCTTTGGTAACTTGTGATGGCATTTGCTATGATTTATGACATTTTCTAGACTCAATTATTAATCGATTAATCAAACTAAATTATCGTTAGATTCATCGACTATGAAAATAATTTTGCGTTGCAGCCCTACACATTTGTGAGTATTCATCGAGACGCGTGTGTTTTCGCTCCATGTCTAGTGCCGATGAGGTGCCGCTGAAAGTCCTGGCTCACAACAACTTTGTGGGACGTCTCATTGGGAAAGAGGGGCGGAACCTGAAGAAGGTGGAGCAGGACACTGACACAAAGATCACCATCTCCCCGTAAGCATTATACACAGGCACACACACGCATGCACGCACACACAGGCACACGCACGCACACACACACACACACACACACACACACACGCACGCATGCACGCACACACACACACACACACTATATAGACATATAAGATACTGTTCCCATGCATAGTTTGACACCGCCATCGGTGTATGAATATGTATATGAATGCAGTCCATTTATCACACACATTTGCTCATTATTACTCACCGTTTCTGTTTGCGCTTTTCGTGAAGCTCTGCAAAAGCCTAACTTGTAAATACCCCAATTCAAATTAACAAATCATTTTATCCTCTCACATTTACACTGGCACAATGCACTTTTCTGTAATTGTATTTTTCTTTTTTTTTTACTGAAACACATTTGCATTTTAGCTCTGTACTGTGAACCTGTGCTGTGGCATTTTTATTGTTTTAGGACTACTTGTGTGTCATGTTGTTGTCCTGTTATGTGTACTTGCTGCAATAAGAATTACCCGGACGGGATAATTAAGATCTTCTGATTCTGATCCAAGCCAATCCCTTAGCCCATAGCAAGGTTTTAACCAAGGAGATAATTTCCAGGGGGGACCGGGGGACGTGTCCCCATCAATGTTCAAAGAGGGCTAATTTGCTCCCCCCTTATATTAACAGGGTTTATGTAATTGGAAGACCCCACACTCCTGACCTGATTGGTGCCCCCCAATGTTTGACTCACTATTTCGCCCTTGGTTTTTAACTCTCATACTCTCTCCTCTGTATGTCCCCAGTCTGCAGGACCTGACTCTGTACAACCCTGAGAGGACCATCACGGTGAAGGGGCCCATCGAAGCGTGCTGCCTGGCTGAGGTGGAGGTCATGAAGAAGGTCAGGGAGGCCTACGACAACGACATCGCCGCCATGAATGTGAGTGTAGGACGCACACACGAGCACGCACGCACACACACACACACACACACACACACACACACACACACACACACACATAACACACACACACACTAGGGATTGGATTTCTATTAAACACGGTGTCACACAACATGCTTTGTGAATGAATACATTGCACGAAGCACCTGGTGTCTCAACAGCTGTCTCAAGTATTAGCCTCCATGAAGGTGTTTCATCTGACTGGGTGATTCATAAATAAAACAATTAGTTTTTATCTATTGGATGAAAAACAAATTAGCTTGAGTTGGCTTATCGGTCAAATAATCGTTCTCCTGTATCCAATATACACACACACACACACACACACTTTTGTGTCATTATACCTGCCTGAGTGGAAAAATCTAACCCTGGATTTTTTTACCTGCTATTGGCGGGTAGCAGGTGGGATTTGAACATTTTTAACCCTGCACACACACACACACACACACACACACAAACACACACACACACACACACACACACACACACACACACACACACAC
>JAOPJI010000008.1:5082978-5093134 GCA_027122695.1 Merluccius productus | reverse complement strand
TGTGTGTGTGTGTGTGTGTGTGTGTGTGTGTGTGTGTGTGTGTGTGTGTGTGTGTGTGTGTGTGTGTGAGAGAGTTTTGTTCACCTATATATGGGGTCTTTGTGTCTGTGTGTGTGTGTGATAGAAAGTTTTGTTCACCTGTACATGGGGACATTTTGTGTGTGTGTGCACCCACTAGAATTGTAATGACTGTTTTAGCTCACACACATCAGGTGTGAGCGACTATCATGAAAACTGTCACACACACGCGTGTGCCCGTATACGCACGCACACGCACGCGCGCACACACACACACACACACACACATCACGCCTGTTGACAGGTGATAACACATAGCATACACTATCTGATGACCGCATGTTTATCCTTCAGCGAGGAGAGCTGTCACACACACACGTACACACACACACACACACACACACACACACACACACACACACTCATGCACACCTGTCATTGTGATGACTCTCAAGCGGTCTGACAGTCCTAACACATCCTGTGTTGCAGTACCACTACACTATCACTGCCTGAGACAAGCGGTCACAACCTGCCACAGCTGGTCACAACTTGGGTGGACCGGTCTGAACCAGTCGCAGGCAGTCATCCTCAGCGCCGACGACGAACAAATGATTATTTAGACTCTCGCGTCCGGACAACATATATCTAGGTTTTCGACGCATAACACCTTGTCATAGTTGGCCTTTTGATGCGGACATGTTGCACACCGTGTTGTCTATCCGCACGCTCTAAGTGTATTTGAAAGCTCAAAGATGTAAATGTGTTGTTTCCGAGCGGTAACATCATTTCGGTACCCCTTAAAGACCTTTTTAAAAAGTACTGATGCACAAAATGGCGTCACAGATTTGGTTATTAGCCGTGGAGACACTTTGAAATTACACGAAATGCCATTGTTTTCAAAGAGCAATCAGAACACGTTGCGTCACATCATTAATTTCCCTTTCAGGGTCTTGTAACTCCTCCGTTCTGATTCGGTTTGACACGCTTGGCATTTATACGTATGCGGATTTATAGTCGGTACATCATGGAAAACGACGGGTGTGCGCGCGGTACCTTCCCGTTGACTTGGTTTGGACTCGGTCATTTGCATATTATTATTACACACAAACACCTTGACACCCCCTGTCCCACTTAAGGGAGTAACGGTGAAAGGTCAAAACCCACCGTACAGCATCGGCTATTTAATAAGGATCACGGATGATTTTGTATTTCTTTGTTTCAATATTTATTTAAAAATGAAATATTGAAAACCCAGATCTGTGGAAAAACCTCATTACATTTCTACCAACCCACGACATTTAGAGATGGTCGGTAAATGTAACAAAAAGAGATCTAATCTAACCTGCCCAGTACATCGGGAATGTGCGAATGACGTGTGTGTGTGCGCGCGAGCGTGTGTGCGCGCACGTGTGTGTATATATATATGTGTGTGTGTGTATATGTGTGCGTCTGTGTATGTTTGTGCCGAGAGGCTAAGAGAGAACAGCTTGTTCTGCCTGAGTAGCCCTTTTACCAAGTGACAAATACTATTACGAAGAAGAGTCCCTGCATGCTCCGGGGCTTCGCCAAGTGTCTGCTTCTTTTGTGTCTAATTCTCATCGTCGCTTTCTTTCCCTAAACCGCTCTCCCCCTCCCCCCTCCCCCACCCCCACCTCCCTCCACGTTCATGTTATCACTTTTTGCAGTTTATTTTCCTCCCCACTAAATAATACTCAGATAAAGAAGAAAAAGAAAACAAAAAAAAAAGACGAAAGAAAACGGATATGTTTATTTAATTTTTCTCGCTGTCTCTGTCTGTGTTCCCAAGCTGTTGGGTGCTCTGTGTTATTAAAGCAGAAGTGGCAGAGCCATTGCTAAAGGCCCCACAGCAGTAATCATTAAGAGGTAGGGTTTTTTTTTGTGACGTTTGGGTTTTTTTTTTCTGCGTCGCTGCACTGACTGACTGACGCGCCTCACGGAAATGTTATTACGCTATTATACCGTGGCCCCCGGGAGAATACTCGATTCTGATTGGCTGAGGAGGTGTGCATTATTTTTCGATAATTTTTTAGAACATGCACGGCCATGACGTGATCGTAACATAAGCAGCCTTGTCACCGGTCTAAAAATGATTGCGCTAAACAAAACGTTAATAACTGTCAACTTGGACCGGACTCGGAGGGACAACATTTAGAAAGCTTCCCTGTTGCCGTGTCGTTACTAAGATCGTCTCTATTTACTGGAGTAATAAGGTAACGTTACCATGTCGTTACTAAGATCGCCTCTATTTACTGGAGTAATAAGGTAACGTTGCCATGTCATTACTAAGATCGCCTCTATTTACCGGAGTAATAAGGTAACGTTACCATGTCATTACTAAGATCGCCTCCATTTACCGGAGTAATAAGGTAACGTTGCCATGTCGTTACTAAGATCGTCTCTACTTACTGGATTAATAAGGTAACGTTACCATGTCGTTACTAAGATTGTCTCTATTTACCGGCTTAATAAGCTAACGTCTGCATTCCATATGAATCTCATGTTAACTGATTGCGTTCCAGGCATTAGACTGACCCATATATTTCTCCGGTCGTTTGCCGTTTGTTTCCAGGAACACAAAAAGTAGTGTGAGCTAAAGGTTGTTATTTTGAGACAGAATTACCCCCAAAATATGAATCGACACTTATAAATAGCTCTTATATTTTTAACGATTCACAAGTGGCCATGGTATAAGCAGGATAATCCACTCCGAGGTGTGCATGTATCGAAAAATAATGCACTTTGCGTCGTGCATTATTTTGCGATAAATGCACACCTCGTCGTGGATTATCCTGCTTATACCACAGCATTCTTAAATACCTGATCCCGATTGGTCAATAATATTCCAAGGGTGTTCATTATTTTTCAATAAGGGGACCCTTCAGCCTTTTGACAGTTCGACATCAATGCAACCTTAACAACAATGGTCAAATACTATCGACAAGATGTTTCCTTGACAAAGCAAAAACAATATGTTATTCTGCACCACAGAAGAAGATTTTAATTTCTGCTGATTACGTAGATAAAAACCCAATAATTATTATAGATGGCCATAACTAATATGTAACCATTGTTGGTAACTGTGGTATGAGTAGAATAAACCACTCCAGGGTGTCCCGTTATTGGAAAATAATGTACTTGGGTGGTGGTGGGCAACCATCACCAACCCTGTTGTATATGATTTCCCCCCCGTCGTGGTTTATTCCTTACTTAATTTGGTTATTGCCAATACAATACATGTTGCCATGCATCGGTAACAACCAACTGATAGAATTACTCCTCTTGGTCACCACAGATATGGTAATACAACCGAACGAGTGGGTGGGCCTTGTCATTTTTACCTGGCTTTGGTCGAGCGTTTGCATGTGTGTGTATGCGTGCATAGAGTTTGTGTGTGTGTTTGTACGTGTGGATGTGTATAGGTCCCTCTCTCGGGTCCCATCACATTTCAGCCATTGGATTCAACGGTTGTACTAATCCCCCACATCCCACTCCCTGCCCCTGCCTCCATCCCCCCCCCCCCATCTACCTGCTACAACCACCACCCTCTCCGTCCTGTACTGCTCTCCTCCACTCTCCTCCACCCTCAATCAAACACCCACCTGCTCCAAACATGATTTCCCCACTCCCCAAATCAAACACCTATTCCTGATTATCCCACCATCCCTCTCCCACATCCACCTACCCCTCCCTCCTGGCTCTGCTGAAATCCACCCCCCCCCCTCCACCCAACTGTCTACCCTGCATCCTCTTCCAACCGCTCCTCCCCCCCTTCCCCTCATGTCATCCTCCGCCCATCCATCCCATCCCATCCATCCCATCCATCCATCCTCCACCTCCCTACCCCCCCACCCCCATCCATCTTCCATTGGCCTGGCGTAGCTGACAAGCAGCAGGGCGGCTCCAGCATGGTGGTGATAGCGGTGGTGGTGTGTGTGTTGCTGCTGCTGCTGTTCGTGGCCCTCATCTACTTCCTCAACAAGAAGGGGAAGCTGCCCTGCGGCGCCAAGACCACCAAGGATGTGTGAGTACCGGGGTTGGGGGTGGGGGTGGGGGTAGGGTGAGTGGGGTGGGTGTGATTCTGCCGTTCTGGACTGATGCCAGTGGCCGTCTCTAAAAGGTCTTCTTTTGTGTTTTGGTTTTTATTTTCTTCCTTCGCCTTGTTTGCAGGTCCACTCGGGAAGCAAACAACGACATTGTGGTTGAGATGAAGACTGAGAAGGCCAACGAAGAAGACGGCCTCCTCAACAAGAGGCCTGCAACTGAGCAGGTCAGACAATCTGACTGGCTGACTGACTGACTGACTGATTGGCCGACTGAATGCCAGGCTGACTTCTTGACGTACTGAATGGCTGAATGAGTGACTGGCCGTTTGACTGACTGGCTGTTGAATACAGTCAAAAACAGACCAACAGAACTGACAGACACTTAGGTGTAGGCTTTGAGACAGGCGGACAGACTGCCAGGCACGCACAGGGACAAACAGAGACACATACTTAACATACAGACAGATGGACGGCCAGAGCGGGGTCATAGGCACGGGGCTGTGTGGGGTTTTAAGGGGATCACAGGGGGGACTAGTGTTACAGTCGGTATACGGGCCTCCGAGCAGGTGGGGGGGGGGCGGGGGGGGGATTTACAAAGGCCTGCCTTGCTTCGATGTTTAAGTGTCACGCTACATTACCTGCTAATGGGGGATCATGGCCCACAGACTGGAGAGTTAAAACAACATGACCTGACTGTCATGAGCAACCGACTGTGAATGCAGGGCTCTCTCTGTAGAGGAGAGCAGAACCGCTCCCTTGGAGAAGCACTCGGACCGTTCCATTAAACAACGTGTGTTGTTTGAAATTCCTGGATACGTCATTTGGAAATAAAGTGCTCAGCTTGTAAAGCCCGGTGCAAAGCTATTTATGTAAATAATAGCTATCAATGTGCCTCAGCCAGTGTAAAGTGGATATTGACTTTCGGTCCGGTCGGTGATTTACGTCTGGTTCTTCTTCTGTTTTTTTCTTTCTTCGGCAGTGATGAAGGTGATGGATGGACGGAAGGAGGACAACAACAGGGGGCGGGCAGCTTTTATTGAGGGACGGATCGAGACTGGCGGAACGAAAGAGGAGCCACTTTGCATGGGAACAACACTGAATAGATAGGGTTGGGATAGGTGTGGATGTGGCTTTGGTTTGGGCTTATGGATTGATTTTTGGCCTTTGTTTTGGAACCGTGGAGTAGAGCCGCCGGGTGGAGTTATGTCAACTTCTTGTCTGAGCGTAAAAAGATTTGGCCTGTAAGGTTCAACTGCACCCAGCTCCACTACTCCATGTTTTGGCATCACTGTGCACAACTCAGATCACAACCACGGGACCTGTTGCACCTCTGAACACGGTAGTGATCACCACCGCTCCTCGCTTCACTCCTAATCCACCAATCATCATAGTCCTCGCTGACTCCATGGCAACAGAGTAGCACTGTTGGCGTGGGGACACTATCACACTATCCTAACACAGTGGCTGTTTTTTTATTTCGCTCTTCTTTTCTTTTTTTTAAGTCTACCCCAAACGTAAACACAAAATGCCATTAAGCCGCTGTGTATCTCTGGAGAGTGTGTCTGTGTGCGTGTGTGTGTTTGTGTGTCGCAGCGGTTGCATCACTATCAGGGGCGCCGTAAGGGGGGGGGGGGAAAGTTAGGATGATGATTTTAAGGGGCATGTGACTGACAGGGGCACAATCTCTGGCCTGTAGTGGCGGGGTGGTAGGGCCCAATGTGATATCTTCTCATTGGGCCCAAAATCCCCGGCGACACCCCTGATCACAATGAATGTGCGTGGTGGTGAAGTTCTGTGTGTGTGTGTGTGTGCGTAACTGACTCTTGAGTCTTTCTGCCTTGGAATCTGCACTTGCACTGCTTGGCTGATGAATTGGGTTTATAGGCTGCAGAGGGGGGGTTGGGGTAAAATGATTGCATTGCTCTAAGTGCTGATAAGCAAGATTTCCATGAAGGGTTGCACACAGTATTTCACCCCCTGTAAAAAAAAAAAATTAAAATGGTTTATCGTAGAGGCTGGAAGGTAAGATTGCGATGCTAAGCACAAGCGTCTTCACTTCCATTCTTTTTTAATTCAATTTGTGTTTGTGCCATCGATGAATGTTTCCACTTCTTTCCACATTCCTGGTGTGGAGTAAATGATGGGAGGCAACAGCCCACACAGCCACGCCTTTCTAGAAGGATATGACCGTTCAAATCTTGCCCAAACACTTCCCCTTCACATGCACATCGACCGGGTTGCTCAATTTTTGCTTTCACTGATTTCAGCGGTGCTTGTGTGTGTGCGTGTGTGTCATTTCACGTCAAGTCAACCATGTACTTTTTTTTTTGCCACTCCTTCCCTCCTCCCATTCTTTCCTTGTGTACATTGTAAATACATACTGCATGTCCTGTTTATCGAGTGTGAGTGGCGTGGCGCTAAAAAGTGTGAGTGATTTCCGTGCCGTGTCCCTGAATCCATTATTATTTCTAAGATGTAAGCATCAGAAATAACCACCCCCCAACTCCCGATTGTCTCTTGTTTTTTCCCTAAGAGTGAAAAAAGGCAATTTGCGCAGCACTCAATCCACTCAGAAACAACCAAATTACTGTCAGCACCTGATGGAAAATTGGAGTCATTTGGCAAAGATTGAGGGGAAGATAGAAAGAGACACATTTCTTCCCTGTTGACAATCTTAAAAAAAAAAGAAAAAGCACGCAGCTGTCATTTCCCATGGATTTAAAGTGGAATTTCAGGGCCATGGCACGGGTCGGTCCGCTCAAAGACAACACTGGCACCAGCTTGATGCAAGCAGGTGGTGGTGATGGTAGGGGGTTGGGGGGGGGGGGGGGGGGGAAGGAGGGGGGGGGGGGGGGGGGGGGGGGTGGGGGGAGGGGGTGAGGGTTACGGTGCGGTTCCGGAGTACATTACTGTCATTTTATTTTGTCTTTTTTTTTTTACCAAATGCGTTTTGAGGTTAGCGGGCGTCACGGCGCGGTGTGTGTTCCTATGGGAGACATTACTGGCTTCTCTGTCTTAGCAGTGGTCTCTGACACCTGTCATCAGCAGAGAGAGTTACAATACCGTGTGGATGTGGACCGCTATCTATCGTTGTACACTGGAACCAATGGCCTTAATTTGAGAAAATGATGTAAAAAGATAAATCAATAAACACAGCTAATTGAATAAAAGGCCACCTGAAACCACTAACTACTTATACAGGGCTGATTTTGTTTTTCAATGTATATGTCCACTGATTTTGCCATAAACTTAATGACTGTTAGCGATCCTGTGATGCAAAGTGAGATAGAAAAACTGAACCTTCCTCTTTCTTTTTTTTTATATATATATATATATATATGTATTTGTTTTATAAAAAAAAATTGGTATTGTTTTTTAAGGGGATTATGGTACTTTTGGAACTACTGAGATGTGTCGACTTTCCTGGCTTTATCCACTTCTGTCCTGTGAAAAGAGAGAACCGTGTTATTTAGGATGCTTGATATTCAGAGTGCTTTAATCTCTGTCCCACGCTGTGTCTCTCTCTCTCTTGTATTCTGTATATTTTGTTGTACGCTATTGTGAGCTCTGTGGTGTGTTGATGTATCTTTACTTTTTGTTTCAGCTGTGTAGAATTTATTACAAGAAAACCCAAAGAAAAACCGACCGAATCCCACCACTCTGTGTTTTTATTTGGAGCCCAACTGGTTTTTTTTGTCTAACTTGCGTTAAACACTTGCATACTCACTCAAATCAAAAAAATAATGTTTCATTGTTGTTACGCTATGATCTTTCTACAATTGGGATTTTATATTATATTAATATTAACAATGAATTATCATATAATACATTACAGGTGAATAGCCTGTATTGAATGGTTCACCAGTCTACCGGTTCTTTACATTAACATTAATTTCGAGGTGAGTGACGGGGTGTAAAAGTGTCAATGACAGGACAGGATCTGTGGACGTGTCTCTGCCAACCAGATAAGACAGCTTGCATGTAATGCGCTGTCAGACATCCAGACGGCCATATTGGAACAAGGGCTAGGGGGCCTATCGTGAATCACATTTCTTTTGATGTGATTCATCTGTGGAGTTTTTTTTCTCTCTCTGTACAGAGCCTATCGAGACAGGAACATATTCTGCGGTAAATGACATCTAAATTGAATCCTGCCCTGTGCCACAGTTGAATCTCTTTGATTTTTATCAGTTTTATGGTAATTTCCTGCCACACGCTGATTGATCCCGGGATTAGTTGTGACAGTGCAGAAACAGAACAAAAACACAGGTCTTGTGTTTTCCGACAGCGTTTGAAAGACGGGGGGTCTCTGCAACGTAGGATATTCATTACTGATTTTAATTAAAACAGGCCTAAGCCCATCAATCAGGAATGATGCAGCGCTACTTTCATCCCTGATTGGATCAATATCTTCCTGTAACTGGCCATGAGGGAAAAACTCATCAATAATAGCCATTTGGACATTGTAAAATACACATTCTCACCTGCCAATAACGCTTAAACACTTATATTTCACAAACAATGGCGAAATGGGAATGGGAAACGATGAGAGCCAAACGACCAGCGGTGTGATGCTTGCGAGAGATGTCCTCTGCTTTTGTAAGCCGGACGAGTCAACCTGAGTGAACTTCTCTCGGTCGTCCTGTGACGGCCGCCCAGCCCACTCTCCTGCACCACGCCGCACGCTATAGCTCCCCATTAGGAAATTAAAACGTCTCCCATCGACGTGACCCTGTGGGCTGGACCTGCCGTTCAGAATACAAATGGGGTGCAATGACAAGCAGTCACGGCATGGAGATGAATGGGGAGATGGGAGCGAATGTGCAGGGGGACATTTAGCTAACAGGGTGCTTTGTTAAGCCAGATAGTAAATATACGCTGTGTGACCGACGTATATTGATTGTTTCTTTGGCAGACAGGCTGTGGTTAAATGTTGAGGGGTTAACGGACGTCCTTTTGAATGACATTTCAATTTGTATTTAAAAAAAAGGAAATGTCATTTGAAGGAGAAGGCAGGATAGCAAGCAATGAATCTGCAGTTTTGGTTACATTGTATTGATTCAGCCACTGCAATGAAAGTGCAACTTTTAATAGATTTGCCATGCAGTGATTGTATGCAAGAAATGGATGAAAAGAAGATGCCTGTGTTGCTGCACAGCCCTTGTTTACCCTCTCTCCTTTCAGTTCAGGACAATTAGGAGGAATTGTTGGATTCTGCCAAAATACCCCTCCCTTTCTCCCTCCCCCCCCCCCCCCCCCCGCTCCTTCTCCTTCCTTTCATCTTAGCCTAGTTCGTACCCCCTCTTCGCAACAAAGACTGCCTTCTGGCTAATAAAATTTGACAAGCATAGCTAACCTTTCCTCTCCACAGGTCAGCGGCGAGCTCGGCGCTAATCAAATATGACGCCCGTCACGGCGCACACCTGCCACCGCCGGCCCTAATGAAAATGTCCGACGGTAAATTAGGGAGAGAGGGGCGCCGGGCGCCGGGCGCCGCGAGTAGCGGGGAGGGGGGTGTCGTATATAACTTAGTTGGCGCTCACTCACGCGCACGCACACACACGCGCGCGCGCACACACACACACACACACACACACACTTTAAGAGGCCTATAGGAGGGCACATGTGTGTGGGAGACTGCGAGTGAACATGTACACACTTGCATACACAAGCTTATGAGGACAAAAAGTACACACACACACACACACACACACACACATACGTGTACACACACACACACACACATGTACACACACACACACACATGCACTCACATACATGGCAGGTAAAGTCACGTCTGCTGGAACTCACTGTAACCACACACCATTGTTGCTAGGTTACCCCGAGTCATTTTGCAGAAATATTACATGTGGGCTGCAGTGTGTGTGTGTGTGTGTGTGTGTGTGTGTATGTGTGTGTGAGAGTGGTAACAGCTGTAATCAAATCTGGGAATACAGCCTCACCCAAACTAACAGTGGAAACACAACCACGGACAAGCATGCCAGGTGTGTGTGTGTGTGTGTGTGTGTGTGTGTGTGTGTGTGTGTGTGTGTGTGTGTGTGTGTGTGTGTGTG
>JAOPJI010000008.1:5030566-5043592 GCA_027122695.1 Merluccius productus | reverse complement strand
CTTTATTTTTAATCATGCGAATTTGGCTGGGTGGTTAATAACCCTTTCTTCTTTAGTCTGACAAACTAAAAACACATATTTATTTTGACTTTACCCGGTCTTTAAGGTCAAGAAACTATAGGTCCAATTTAATAAATGCATGTAATTTGTGGATGATGGATGGATTTTTTTTTTTAAATGTGGACACACATCTCAGCTGTGTATTCTGCACTGGCAAGCTAACATTGTTATATTTTCTGGAAACCACAAAGTGAATGAATAAAAAAGGGGCCATGGGCTTCAGTTCAGAACATGTGGAAAACCTCCAAACCTCCACTAACTAGCTCAGAGTCCTACCTCAGCGGTTCCGGTCTGTTTGCTGCCGACATAAGTGGCACCAAAGCGGTAGCCGGACTCTGCCAAGGTGCTGAGCGTAACTGTATGGTTGACCTGTGGGACACAATTGTACAAATGCACCAGAGGCATATGCTTGAGCTTAGGCACTCTTTGAACCATTGAGTCGAAGCATCAACTCCACCATAAAACGTGACTCACCTGGAAGTGATTGCTAAGACCTTTGTTGACGACTAACCGCACACCTTCCACCTGCATAGGAAACACCTCTACAACAAAAAGACACAAGAGGCTCCCTTGTAAAAAATAAAATAAACAAATACAGTATACACACACTTCCAATACAAGACAAAAATACGCAACCCCCCCCCCCCAACAACAAAAATGATGCCAGACCTTTACATTTTCGGTGGCATTCCTCGTATGTGCCAGGGTTTGGGAGGGCTTGGTCCGCGTCCTCCGCCGGCGGAGGGATCGGCGACAGCGAGGGCATCCCGAACCCGGCGGGGACGGAGCCCAGGCCCGCAGCAGCACCGCCCCCGGCCGGGGGGGCGGCGGGGGTCGCGGAGCTGGCAGCTAGCACACTGCCCATACTGCACACACACACACACACACACAGTATAGAAACCGCATGTAAAACGGGAGTAATCACATTACGACCAAGACAGCTAGCTGCCCCCCCCCCAAAAAAAAACAACGTGCAACGCGACATTTCCATGTGTGATTTGAGCTGCAAGCCGGTGACATTGGCAGCTACCGCTGAGCAAGGCAGCACAGCGGATAAGGTTTAAGCCGGGTCTGTCCTCCCCAAGGAGACCCCATTGAACCGACATCTTTTTGGAAATCGCGTTGCATTTAAATTGGCTCGGCTAATCGCCGGCTATCCTAGCGAGCTATCCGGCTAGCATGAATTAACCTCCAAATGCTAGCGTCGCCAAGGCGGTCTTAGCACATGGGTTAGCAGACTGGGATAGCATGGTTAGGGGGGCGAGAACGAAGTCGAGTCAAAACCACGCGTCCGCGGGACACGAAGTGGAGAAGACGCAGGTGTGTCGGCCTGAGGTTCGTTTTAAATGAAATATAAGTTTTTCATTTCGTCATGTACTCACGTTGACGGTTGCAGGTCCGTGTGTAGTTTTGTCCGCCGGCAAAGTTCACAGCTACGTCAGTGACGGCGGGATGACGTGTGCCCGTCCGCGTGCTGTGATTGGCTGCGGTGTGTTGCGCTCACCTGCCACTGGCCAGGAAAGCAGCACGCGCCACTGGGATGTTCAATGGCCACAGAAGGCAGATAACATGTCATCTATAGGCATACTCCCAATTGACCTTCAGATACATGTAATCTATAGGCGTACTCTAATTTACCTTCAGGTAACATGTCATCTATAGGCGTACTCTAATTGACCTTCAGATAACATGTCATCTATAGGCGTACTCTAATTGACCTTCAGATAACATGTCATCTATAGGCATACTCTAATTTACCTTCAGGTAACATGTCATCTATAGGCATACTCTAATTGACCTTCAGATAACATGTCATCTATAGGCGTACTCTAATTGACCTTCAGGTAACATGTCATCTATAGGCGTACTCCAACTGACCTTCAGATAACATGTCATCTATAGGCGTACTCCAATTAACCTTCAGGTAACATGTCATCTATAGGCATACTCCAACTGACCTTCAAATAACATGTCATCTATAGGCACTCTAATTAACCTTCAGATAACATGTCATCTATAGGCACTCTAATTAACCTTCAGATAACATGTAATCTATAGGCATACTCTAATTAACCTTCAGATAACATGTCATCTTGGCATACTCTAATTAACCTTCAGATAACATGTCATCTATAGGCGTACTCTAATTAATCTTCATATAACATGTCATCTATAGGCGTACTCTAATTAATCTTCATATAACATGTCATCTATAGGCGTACTCCAATTAACCTTCAGATAACATGTCATCTGTAGTAGTACTCCAATTAACCTTCAGATGCATGCGTCACATACAATTGCATTTCCTTTAGGTTAAAAATGCTGAACGACGACTTAAACGCCAAATGTAGTGAATTTGTGATACCTGACCTCACATGCCAAGATTACCTTTGCAATTCCACTACATTAACTTGGGTGAATGTTAGAGCTTTAAAAAAATAAATAAATAAAGTACAAGGGAACTCAAGTTGGACTTTTATTCAATTATTGAGGCGCTGGCATTAATGAACACTTACAGAAAACAAACTGCATCCGTACCATCCGCTGTCACAAGTTAACAAAGGCATCCGTGTCTCCATAGTTCTGGAGCTCAGACAGAATTGGTCATCGAGTTGAACATTTCAACTGTGCTTACAAAAAAGGTGAAAACAGTCAGCTATAAAATGCAGGCAGTGGCATTTGCTTTCCTTACAAGTTTAAGTGAATCCACCAGACAAATTACATATTGGCCTAGAGCTTAATTGAGTCTTGTGTACACAATCATGGCCATCACACATTAAAAACACATAAAATCTACAGATATTTCAGGGGCGCAAAAACAATGGTCCCTTTATTGCTGGTGTTACCCATTATTTTGTCGATGGACAGGAGAATGACTGCAGAATCTACTGATGAATTTGGGAAACTGAATTTGAATGCCGTATTGTGTGCAATTCATGTCCTGAAAATCAGTTCAAAAAAAAAAACAGGCAGTCTATTTTGAGCGTGACTGCTTAAAAATGATCGATTGACGCAATGCCAAACAGAAACATCATGCATTCTTTAAAGTAATGTGCCCTTGTGGGACAACACCAGGCTCATTTTGGACCAAGAAATCCTTCCGAAAAAAAAGAGTATATAAGTATCAGAATACAACTGCAAAAGGGATCCATTTGTTTAAGGCACTTGAGTGTTAATACAAAACAAATGAATCATTTTGAATGTTGACTTAAGCCCCTAATCAATCAGTTCACTGGTTCAAAAATGGAAAAAAGCTGCATAGTGCTGCAGATTTGAAGGTAGATTTATCATGCGACTTAAAGAGTAAACAAGCTCATTACTGGGCCTGTGTTGAGCAAATTGCATGTGGTTCAACACAATGGCAGCAACTTCTTATTTAGTAAACACTTGACTTAAAAATAAACAAAAAAAGCAAAATCATTTGTCAACCTTTTTGGCCCATCACACAGCTTTTAAATCAGACAGCCTTTGAGGAGCAGACATGGTAGTTGTTTGGGATTTCTAGGGATTTTAGTCAACCTTTCAGGTGTAGCATTTAGCTTTGGTTTCATCGTTTTTCCCCCACATCCTGTTTGCCCACAGGCAGCATGATGCAACTGATCACCAAGGGGCTCTCATCAAGATATACGCTGTAGGACCCTGAAATTAATAGTTCAGGTCAGCCTTCGAATTCACATTATCTTCACTACCACTACCACGCCATGGTGGAAACTGAGGATGTCTGTGGTTTGACACTACAGTAAAAAAGGAAACAAGACAGAATTGGTGGGTTCAACTAAAGTCAAAGTTTACATCGATAAACTGGGCAGTGAAGGAGGAGGCTAGTTGATTGACAAATGGTTGTTTGTGGGAAAACAAACAAGTCAACTGTGTATGTGTGCTTTAACCCTGCAATGGTAGCCTGACTCGCTGTAAAACAAAAATTTACAAAAATAAAATAAAACGACCATTTTGACGGTGAAGCGGAGGACGGAGATCTTCACTTGGAATCTTCTCTGAAGGTGTCATGAATGCCAGACGCCACATGCCCTGAAAAACAAAATGTTTAAAGGTCGGTTACAATCATGTGCATGGCCCTTTGCACTTGGACAACCGAGTAGTCGGAGGCAGCTGGCTGGGACTACAAACCATTAACTCTTGAGGGAGACTCTTATCCCCCTTCACCTCGAAAGCCCCCCTAAAGCCTCTGCTAATCCACTTGATTAAAGAGTTTACCTTCACGACAGCCCTTAGTGGTCAGTGGCACTTTTTGCTTGGTGAGACTGAGTACAAACAATCTTAAAAATGGACCATTATATTCTGGATGTTTTAACCCAGTGCAAGACCATTTCATCTAAAGCTGAACAGAAGAAAACAGAAAAGAGCATGACTTGGAAACTAACACCCCAAAAATGAAGCATCCCTTGTCAACCCAACTTTCTCCACAATTGTTGTCTTTTTACGCACCTGTAATACAAACAAATAAGATGCCCTGATTGGTCAGAAATAAGCCAGGAGCAGTTCAAAAATCTAAATTGGCTCAGAGAGGTGGGCGCAGTGACCTCGAAACAGATATTCTCAGAGCCTTTCACTCACTAATAGCTGACGGATGGCTATGCCATTTCTATCAATTACACTCAAATAATAGCTCTTAAATCTTACCTTCAGCACTGCTAATATATCTCTATACATTGTTGAATACCATTATTCATGTTTGTTGTTCTTCTTGAAAAATCAAGCCAAGACAACTCACCAATTGATTTAGATTGCTCCAAGACCCTTGTGTTTGCCCTCTATGCCACCATCATCCTCATCATCGTCCGGGTTGACCGAGTGGAACTCGGCCACGTAGAGGCTTTTGTCAATGCTGCCTGGAATGGGCTTGATGTCGGTGACCAGCTGGTCCTCGATGCCCTTCAGGTTGAAACGATCCTCAGAGGTGATGAGGTTGATGGCCAAGCCCAAGTGACCAAAACGCCCTGCAGAAGAGAAGGAGGGAGAGGTTCAAACTGTATTAAAGTGCTTCAGAGGACTTGGATTTGACACTCAAAAACACCATTTGTTTCTGTAGTTGGAAGATTTGTACATGTAGCTACGCCCCATTACCTGATCTGCCGATCCTATGCAGGTAGGTCTCAGCATTTTTGGGGAAATCAAAATTGATCACCACATTCACGGCCTGGATGTCGATACCCCTGGTGAATAGATCTGAGAAAGCAATAAGTCAGCCAGATGTTCATGCAGTTTGTCATAAAAGTTTACACACACTCACACCATAGTGGCAATGTTTTGGAAAACAGTCATCCACCAGACAGCGCTTTCCACAGGGATGCAAGAAATACCAAAAACTGCTAATCGAATAAATGGTCAAAATCTCAGCGAGACAGTACTCGCTCACTCGTTTTGTAGGCACACTGATTGCACACCACGGTATATACATTTTTACATGCTTTTTACTGTTGCAGATCTAGACCCCCTTCTCTTTAGCACAGTAGCATAAGCTACTATTGATGTGTGATATACATTTTTTATATACACCACAGCAGCGCTATGCTGCTATACATTTCACTTTTGATGTCGGGACGTTCCTGGCAGGCGGTTATTAGTTAAACCAACATGTGGGCGACTGCCTACTCGGGCCAGTTACTAAACGTACAAAACTATTTTACACAGCCTTACAACACCACCTGAAGTGCAACGGCGAGGCTTTTGACTATTTAATGA
This sequence comes from Merluccius productus, assembly GCA_027122695.1. Taxonomy (NCBI): domain Eukaryota; kingdom Metazoa; phylum Chordata; class Actinopteri; order Gadiformes; family Merlucciidae; genus Merluccius; species Merluccius productus. The sequence continues at coordinate 5,037,829 of JAOPJI010000008.1, read as the reverse complement.
CATGGCAAAATGTTGCCAAAATATAAACATAATATACAACGCATCTGTAAGATGTCGGAAAAATGACTACAAAAACATTTGATTGCAATATTTGTCATCGTTGATTTGCTTGACGAGTACTCTTTTACTCAAGTACACATTTGCACCCCTACTTTTCACAGCACCCTCCCTGGACTACAAGACATTTTCCACAAGCCCTCTCCCGTCCTCTTAACAACACCACTAGTCTACAGTTAGCCTACCTGTGCAGACCAGGTTTCGGCACAGTCCATTTCTAAAGTCGTGGAACACGCGGTTCCTGTACTCCTGCATCATCTTGGCGTGGATGTAGAAGCAGGAGTAGCCCAGCTGGGTGATCTTCTTGGCCAGGAGCTCAACCCTCTGGGTGGAGTTGCAGAAGATGATCGATTGGTTGATCTGGAGCTATGGGGACAGAAATATACTTGCTAATGAGACTGAGGGGAACAAAGATTAAACTACAAAGATAAGATAAACCTTTATTAATCCCCGGAGGGAAATTCAGGTGTCATAGCAGCAACAGCAATGAGCATGAAACACAGGAAAGGTACAGGTAGGAGTATGCGTACAGAACCAAACCAAGATAAGAATTAAAATTAAAAAATAAAGATAAAGTAAAACAGAGCAGCTGGCCCTAGATATCTGCACTGGATCTCTGAAAGACTGAACATCGAGCGCAATACAGCCAGGACCGGCGATCAGCATTGCTGAAGATAACCGCCCGTCTCACTTGTGGAAAACTGCTACTATCTTTTTAGTAATTGCACTTTTCCCCTCCCTGTCATGTGTTTGGAATTATGCTGTTTAAAAGAACGGCGTTGGGTAACGCCTTTTTTTTTTCAGTAACGGGGTTATCTAACTAATTACTTTTTCCGTCGTTACACCGCCATTATCGTTACTGAACGTTAAATGCGGTGCGTTACTATGAATTGATTGAATAAACTGCGTAATCCGAACGCACCCCTGGCTCCATACACAAACTGCTAGTGAGGAGACCGGGTGGGTTAACAACGAGATAAGATTAAAAAAACTCTTATTTACAAGTGAGAGAATAAAAGCTATTGAGCACAGCTTGGATGCATGTCTATTTCTTAATGTACAGGAAATTAAATGTTGTTTGCCAACACAAAAAGTGATATCGGAAATCGGTATCAGAAAACCAGTATCGGGAAATATCAGGATCGGATTGGGAGCAATATGAAAATATCGGAATCGGATCGGGAGCTAAAAAATGAGATCGGGACATCCCTAGTACATATACAAATATGAATGAATATACGAGTCCATGCACAAGAGTCCGTTCAAGAGTCACATGACACCGTTTGCCAGCAAACCAGAAATCAGTCAGTTGACTACCTTCAAACGACCGTCCTCTCATCACCTGGCTTATACACAAGCTGGCTTTGCACACATTGCACTTACCCTGGAGAAGAGGGTGTTGAGACAGTGGACCTTCTGCCTCTCGGTCACATACGCATAGTACTGGGTGATGCCCTTCAGGGTGAGCTCCTCCATCAGGTTGATTTCATAGGGCTTCTTCAGGTGCTTGTTCTGTTCAGGAGAGACGCATGTATCCATGACCATGCATGCTCAAAATATATTGCATTGTAGTAATTAAAGTAATTTCAGTGAATTGACCATGAGACAGCATGGACAAGATGGCATTCAAGCTATGTTTCATTATTAGGATGAAGAAAATCTAGGTCTACATCAATATATTACCCATGCTGGTGCAACTAATAAAAACTAACCAACACATAGGTTTTCCATCTTAAACTGAGATAAAACAAATGTACAAATCTGAATTCATGGAGCTAGGCATCAAATTTGGGGATTTTTTTCTTACGATTGACAGCTTACTGAAGAACTTGAATAAAATAATTTGTCGATCAACTAATCAAGTTGACAAATCTCTCAGCACCCCTGCTTACCATGAATTTCTGCACGCTTGTTGGAAAGGTGGCAGAATAAAGCAGGATCTGTCTCTCCCTGGGAAGGAAGCTGATGATGTCCTCTATCAGGACCACAAAGTCTTGAGAGAGCAGCTTGTCCGCCTGTAGAGGGAGGCCAGGAAGGGTGAATTAAAACGCTGTTGGCAAGAACCAGATAATGAGACTACCGGTAGTTTATGATGAGGAAGATAGAGGGCCCCTCTCACCTCATCCATCACCATCATCTGAGTTCTGTCGACCTTGGCCACACCCTTCTTGATCAGGTCCAGGACCCTGCCTGGAGTGGCTATCACCACATGCACTATTGTTGGAACAGGCAGAGGAAGAGCATTATATTACAGTGGATGAGCTTTTAACTATTTTCCGCATTACGTCAATTGTCAGCTGCTTTTATTTTTTTTAAACAATTTTACCTGTACGGTCACTTTCGATGAAAGCGACTGCAAATGGCAATATCGGAGCAAATGATAAAAGTAGGGGTTGGTGCATAGCAACAACATTAAAATTCTAAAATCAATTCAAGCACTATACCATAAAAGCCCATAAGTCCATTGATTTCAGTGTTAAATTACCTGTCTCGTCCAGACGCATGATATCATCTCTCAGGTTGGTGCCTCCGGTGGTGGCCATGACTTTAACACCTCCGAGGTGTTTGGCCACCTGAATGCTGATCTGGCTCACCTGCAGGGCCAACTCTCTGGTAGGTACCATGACGATGGCTGAGTCGGCAAACACAAAAAAAGATACCAGCCAATGAGCCACAACAGCCAAAATAGAGCTACTTTATAAAATTTAAAAAAGCGATCTATTCATAAAGGCCCATTGACTCCCCCTCAATAGACAAACCAAGAAATACTGATTTTATCTTTCAACCGCCTAATGCCATGACTACAAAGTACTGATAAAAGTTCTGCAGTTGATCAAGTTAAGAATCAGCCGTTATTCTCACCCTGGATGAAATCCTTCTTCAGGTCAATCCTCTCTAAAAGAGGGATGAGGTAGGCTCCACTTTTCCCCGTGCCATTCTTGGCGCGGGCGAGAATGTCTCTACCTGACAGGGCAATAGGGATGCTTTCCTCCTACAGACAAAAACACAAGTTAATTTAAGGGGAAAATACACAGCCAATGTACTACGAAGTATAGCTTAGCAGAGCTCATCTATATCATAGGAACCAGTAATGGAAACATAATTTTCCTTTTAAAAATTTAAGAATTGATTGCTTTGTGTCAAAAATTGCCCTACACATTTACATGAATTTTAATGTAAAGTAAAGAAAAGTATTTTATTTTCAGAAGATGAAACAGTTGAAATGGCCACATGATTATAATTACCTGGATAGGAGATGGCTTTTCCCAACCCATTTCAAAAATCCCCATCAGCAGTTCCCTCTTGAGACAGTAGTCCTCAAACTCATTCCCTTTGGTTGATGTCACATCCGAGGTTCTAACTCTGGTGTCTTTTGGAGGCAGATGTAAGCACCTCTTCCAGTCATCGCCAAATTTAATGCCACCACTGCTTTGGGGAATGCTGCCACTTTTCTGGGGGGCACCAAGTTGTGGGATAGATGGATGTAATCCAGCAGGCCTGGGCTGTCCTCTTAGCTGCCCATTTGCTGGCTTGTTTAATCCCATCATTGATGTTGGATTCGCTGTTCTTGCTGTTGCCATGGCTTCAAGAGTGTAATCGCTAGTTCAAAACCAATTTTCACAGTGTAAAGCTATTTTTCTTTATATTCAAAGTTTTCTCTCTTGGTTGTAATTTTTTTGTAAAAATATTTCTAAAATATGAAGGAAACTAAAGTCGTTTTTCTTTTTAAAGAATGTATTGTGTCCACGTTCGGATCTCTTGAAAAGAAGAGCCAAACGTATGAATATTGTCTATATACAAGACAACTCTCCAAAAAAGGGAGAAAGTAGAAATCATATGAATAAATAGATCATATATCTGTCAAAAGTTTTCACCAAGTAATATTCTTTCTATAATCTCATCTTTGTCTTTTTTTTCTTGTGTTTTTTTTTCTTTTCTTGGCTTTAAAAGTCCAAGTGGTCTTGTGATTTACATTCAATTGGACCAGTAGTAAAAATATTGTTCTTGAGCTTTGTTACATGGACAATTTCAAGTCCAAAAAAAAAACGATGAGCGCAAAAAGCCTTCAAACTTGTCCCGCTGGCTCAACAAAAAGAAATGGTCGCCTATAAAGCCAAATTCCAACTCGTCGCATTCAAGTTGTTGGACTCCTGCACCAAACGGGGAGATGGCCGGCCGACGTCCTCAGGAAACTGGATGTCGTCTACTGCAAACGCCAGGTTACCTGACACAAACCAACCAACATTAGTCATCACTCAGGATCACAGCTGCCATAGTTCAGTCACGCCGCTCAATAAAATACAGAAATCACTCATATGACCGCCATGTGGCAGCCATCAGATAGCTATAGGAAATAAAGTCATCAAACCATACTAGGGGCAGAAACGTAATGGGCCCAATAGCGTAGATTGTGCTTTTTATTAGCAGTTGCTCACTGGATATCGAAAGCCGTGTTGTGCTTTGTTGTGTACTCACAACATGCATGGCGCGGGTCAAGCTTCGTTGCTACAATAAACACGTAATTTAATCGGGTATTTAGCCTACTAAATTCACGCTAAAATTAGGACCCATAGTCGACGCCATTAACACACGGATGTATACGTCGAGAATGTGCAAAGTTGGACATTTCTGCTGACAATTAAACTTCGTTTGTCGATCCCGCGGCTAACAACTTTACAAAAAGTGTTCCCCCCCCCAAGTTAGCTTGTTAATTGTTTGCAAACGAGCGCGTCGCCTCGAAACGCATCGCCGGGAAACGTGGCTACAAAAATCAAACCATCGAAAAACGTCGAGTCCAAGCCAGAAACCAACATACAAGAGACTTTTAAATAGCAAATTGTAAATAACGTCGCCCTAATATGCATTTATCGTAGCGCTAAACGGTCCCGTCCTGGTCTCCGCTAGCTAAACGGCACAGGAACCATGTAGCATGCTAATGTTAGCCTACTGTGTACAAAAACCCGTAGCGGTTAAAACACTTTCTAACCAGACGAAATACGATTTACCTTCGGATAGTTACAGCCATTCAAATTCATCGCGTTTTTTCATCGCTTGCAATATTATTGTGGTTGTTTTTTCTTAGTTAATACGTTTCGTTTATTCGAGGTCGAGGAAATCACCGTGTTGTCACTTGTCTTTTGTCTCTTCTTTCAGAAAACTGACAATTCAACATGGCCGCGCGCTCGTTTTTGGGGCTGGAGGCTGCTGCGCAGGCCGCGCGCTGGCCAATCAGAGCGCTGGGTTTAAATGTATAATACCGTCCAATGCGTTCTGGGTAAAAACACAAACAAACAAACAACAAAACAAACAAAAGAAAAATCAACATTTTTTGTATAAAAATACTTTATTATATTGTTAGCTGCTTACAGTATACAATTTTAAAAAAGTGTACAATACAAAATGAACAGTCGGAACAGTTGGGAAGACATAAATAGGCTACATCTGGCCAATTATTTTACTTATAGAAAACATTTCTATCAGAAGTCAAGAGTTGCAATCTGACTCTGAAACATTATGCACATCACACACAATGAACCCATAATTGCTTAAAAACACTTCAATATTGTCACTGCTGATGGATGAAAACTGCAAATGCATGTCTAGTTTGGGCACAGGGTCCAAAATGAACACCTGCCATTGGCAGGTAAAACAATTCAGGGTTACATATTACTGTAACAAATTGCTTGGCTGGTAGATTTGTCCACTCTGGTAGGTATAAAAGACACAATTCTAAAAGTAAATTTTGGACCCTGGTAGGGCATTTGGTGACTGGTTGAAATATGGTCAAAGGTGGAAGTTAGGACTATGGTTGGGGGACGACGACCCTGGAAGAGAAAAGGGACAATGCATTAACTGTTGGTGCTGTGTGTTTGTGTGTGTGTGGGTGTGTATGTGTGTGCGTGCATGCATGCATGCGTGCATGTGTGCGTGTGTGTGTGTGTGTGTGTGTGTATGTGTGTGCGTCCATGCGTGCGTGTGTGGGTGTTTATGTGTGTGTGCATGCGTGCGTGTGTGCGTTTGTATCTTGTGTGGGTCCTTACCACTGGCTGTTAAGTTGCTACTGTGTGATGATGACACTGCCAGAGGTTGATCTTGACTTCTACTCAACTTGGAGCTCTTCCCTCTCAGCACATCTGCTATCTGGAATGTAAGTGGGAGATACATTCAACTAGAAATAAATTAAGCTACACCAACAGCAATTGATTTAATTTCCTTCAAGCAAGATATTAAACAGACTAAACAAACAAAACATAAGTTTTATTGATATTAGTGGAAAGTGAACATTTCACTATCTGCCCACTAGATGGAACAATACATAGTCAAGGGCCACTCCATTGTCTGACCCTGTCCATAAAGACACCAGGACCACCTCAGACCTTATAATGATTCAGAGGCTCTGAACGGTTAGGTTTATTGTACAATAAAATTAAGGATAATTATGGTAGAAGGATACCTATAAGTGAAGACTTCCTCTCAAAGTACGAAAACATCCACCAAAGGAAGAAGGATATATATAGTAAATACAAAAAATGAGAAGATTCTCCAGTTGAGTTATTGCACTTTGAGGCTTAACTTTAGCTAATTTATTATTTTTCCTTCTTTCTTCCATCCGTCATTCTGTCAACTGATGGCCCTTCTCCCGGCTCACCTTCTTGTTCTTGGCCACCATGATGGGGGTGTCGTTGTGGTTATTCTTGATGCCACAGTCTGCACCATTTTTCAGCAGGAGCCACACGGTTTCCACCTGACCCCGCCCACAGGCACCATGCAGAGCCGTGTTCCCACTATTGGATTGGCCGTTCACGTCACTGCCACTCTGCCAGGGGGAGATAGAAGGAAGGGAGGTGAGGAAAAGATGCATAGGCTGCGGGGAGAGATGATGCATGATCAGGTGAACATGTAAAGGTGGTGGATGAAGGGATGGATGGATTAAGAGATGGATTAATGAATGAATGAATGAATGGATGAACGGATGGATGGATGGATGGATGGCTGAATAGATGGATCAATGGATCGATGAATGAATAAGTGGATGGATAGATGAATAGATGGATGGATGAATGGCTAGATGAGTGGATGATAGAAAAGAAAGGTAAATGGATAGACAGATGGATGAAAGGAATGGGTGTCTATCTATCTATCTATCTGTCTATCTATCTATCTATCTATCTATCTATCTATCTATCTATCTATCTATCTATCTAT
>JAOPJI010000008.1:4998977-5013623 GCA_027122695.1 Merluccius productus | reverse complement strand
GTGAATTATACAATTCCTCTCCATTTGCTTCATAGATAATAGACCTAAAGCTAAAACAAATAAAGTGAGTTAAAAGCAATCCTGTGTCGGCAGCCTTCTTCCTCGAAATCACAACAGAAGGGAACATTTTTAAAGGGTTTTGTTGCTGTATCTCCAGTGATGAAGATACAGTCTGAAGTCGCCACAGCATGCTGAAACTGATTAGCAATTTAGGAAATAAATCGATCTATTGCAGTAATTGTGTGTTGCCTTCTTTTCTCTTTGATGTCACCAGCAACTAAAATGAAACTGTTTAAAAATGAATATAAAGTTATCACTCCGTCCTAACCCTTAGTTACCCCATCACTGTCCCTGTGGGAAAGGATCAGAGCTCAGGACAGAAGCTCTTTCTAACAGCTACAGAGGTAGTCTCATAATGAAAGGAAACAAACAGCTCAGATATAAAGAGAGAGACTTGTATTATTTTTGGTTGAAAAGATTTATTGATCATTTTCATTTTCTCCAGTAAACAGCCTGATGTTAAGGCGCTGCCGGGATCTGAACAGGATCATTTAGTAGCTTTCCATGGTCTGGATAACCCAGTCCTTGAGAACGCAAACCTAGGAAAGAATCAATAAAATACACAGGAGTTAGACGAGAGCTTGATGTTAGAATGCCATCTCAACATAGACTAAGGTTTATCTTGAAATCACATACTATACTCTGATAGCTACACATTACAATTATTGTAATAAATATGATGCTATCAGATGTACAAATAAAACAATGAATAATAATATAAAACTAATAACTAAGGGAATCGGCTATAAAATGAAAAGAGCCACACATCAGAAAGATATGAAATGAAATAAAAATGGATGAAAATTGAGAGTTGGAAAAAGGGAAACACCATCCCTTTCCTTTAGGTCTCTACCTTGGCATAGACACCGGGGTGGTCCCTCTCGGCACATCCATATCCCCAGGACACAACACCCTGCAGCTCACCGTTGCACACCACGGGGCCGCCAGAGTCTCCCTGCAAGACACAAGACACAATATAAGTCACCTCTTAACCCCTTAACACCTAACATCTCACCCAACCTTCACCAAGCACCAAACATGGCCGGTTGAGTAGTGAGCTGTGTTCCTGCAGATGGAACGTACCTGGCAGGAGTCCTTGCCTCCCTCCAGGTAGCCAGCGCAGAACATGGACTGGGTGATCATGCCAGGGTAGGAGTTGCTACAGTCCTCATGGGAGAGGATGGGGAGGTCCAGACACTGCAGCTTGTTCTTGTCGGCGGCTAGAATAGGGATGAAGAAGAAGAACCCTTGTTTACGTCTGAACTCAATGTACAGCATGTGTGTTTTGTACAACTGACTTACATTGGTTCATTCATGAATTTGTACTACTTTGTACATTTAATCGATTTTTTTTCTATTTCTATTTCCTTTGATATTTGCATCTTCTTACTTACTTACGTTCATGTTTGATAATTTTCAATTTGTTTACTTGTCCTGTAATTCTGCTGCTGTGACACCCAACTTTCCCATCTGGGATTCATTTTTCTTATCTTATACAACCAGCCAGGCCCCCTAGACCAGAACCAGGACAGGTGGAGCCTCTACTCACTGGAGCTCATGGTGTTTCCCCAGCCGGACACGATACACATGGTCCCGGCGGGAGCGCAGGCGGTGGGCAGGGCCACGGCCTGCACGTATGCGTTCAGGGTGGCGGGCGTGCTGAGCTTGATCAGCATGATGTCGTTGTTAATGTTGTAGGAGCTGTAGTTGGGGTGACGGATGACGCGGGAGGAGGAGATGAACTGCTCAGTACCCTCCTCGACCCTGATATGGTGCTCGCCCAGACGCACCTCAATGCGACTAGAGAGAGAGAGAGAGAGATTGCGAGGAACATTGGTAGTTAACTGCAATCCTTTGAAACTGTATTTGATGCTTAGATTCTATTTCAGTATTTTATGTAGAATTAGAGGTGGCTATGTCCAAATGAAATCCCCGCTGGTGAATCAGCGTTGGTAGGTTTCATATCACAAGAGTTCACTCACGACTTGTAGCAGTGAGCAGCAGACACAACCCAGTCTGGGCTGACCAGGGAGCCTCCGCAGAAGTGGTATCCAGAGTTCAGAGACACCTGGTGGGGCTGGGAGTGCTTTGTGCACTCATACCCTCCGACAATCTTGTCCTCCTCAGCGACTAGAAGGGAAACACACAACACATGATCTCAAGCATTAACCCAGGTTGGTACGTTCTCACCATTCATCATTTTTGTTTAATTCAATGAACCAAATGTGTTAAGCACTTTTCTAGCCAGTAATAGGTCTCAAAGCTCTGCCATTGTTTACAGATTTACACCTGCATTCACACACCGATTGTAATATCAACCATACATTTCAACCAACCATACAAGACCATACAAACATCAATAAGGAGGCAGATGTCTTTCTAAAAACCCATTTCCCCCAAGAAATCCTCCATTTGCGAATGGGGGATTAAACCAACAACCCCATGAACTACTGCTGCCAATGCTGCCTTTCGTTTGTGTGGAAAACTCACAGACAGCTCCGAGGAGCAGAAGAAAGACCAGAGACCTCATGGTTGCTTATGTGATCAGGTTGATGAGGTATGAGCATTTGCCTGAAGCTTTTATACTCACGATCTGGAGATCTTCCCCTCTTTCCTGTCCATTTCATTGGTCAGTCAGGAGCCAATCTCCTGCACCTGCTCTAAGATTATGCAATTTAATTCCTTGAATTACCTGAAACCTTGGAGTCCTTGCCAAAAAGCAACAGTTGGTTACATCCCAACACTTTTAGTCAACCTAAAAATAGCATAGTGCGGTTTGCTCTGCTTGTGTTAATGAACAAAATGAATCCAAAATGTAAAAGGTTATAAACTTTTAGATTAGATTTACCTGCACTTACAAGTCATTTCAACTCTGTTGAATTTTACACTTATTAAATAGATTCAATATTAATTTAATATTATTGCATTTTGTTTCAAATGAATCATTGCAAGAATCATCTCAAATAATTGCACGCAAGTGCAAGTGATACCAACGGAACCCAACATATAGAAATGGATACAATAAATATTGGATTTATAGCTATTTTTTATTATAGCTTCTTTTACCCTTGAAAATGTAAATTTAAGTTAGTTGTTTATTTAGTTGACTCATTAAACAGATTAAATGGATTCAATTCATAGCAGATAAAATATATTTTATAAAATACATTTTACTTTTAATTTTCTTTTATAATATATATAAATAGATTGTTTAGTCTTTGAAACATGTACATTGAAGTTAGTTGGTTGTCAACTCTGTTGACTAGTTACAGCAAGTACTCATGGCTTATCTGGTGACAACCCTATTTTTGTAATACACACAGCTGTGCAGTTCTCATAAAACAATGTTTTGAAAGCACATGGCTCTATAATGCCTTTCACATGCTTGCTGCTCCACGATTGTGTGCAAAGAGTCTGTCACTTTTTAGTGTGTGTGTGTTATGTGCATGATGGTGCGTGCGTTTGTGCGTGCATGTACTTACAAACATAATAATAGTTCAACCCTAAAGGGAATTTGACATTTTGAGTTTCTACTGAAGGTGCAGGATGCCCCAATATGCAACTTATACCTTACTCTAGGAGGCTTTGGTAAAGTGGTCAAAGACCAAAAAGTGTTGAAGAGTTGAATCCGAAGGGGTATACACACCGACTGACACACAGACGAGCTCATAGCTAGATGTCTGACTCTTGTTGCTTACACTCAGCCACTCATGCCGCATTGAAATTAACAGAGATTTAGACAAGCAGCCTCGTCCAGTCAGATAATTTAAACAAAACACAGCCAGATCAACAACAACCTTTTGCAGTGTTTCTCAAATGGGGGGTTGGTTTTATTTCTTCTTTATTTCATCAACAAGAGTCAGTTCAGTTTTAATGTAGTGCTGCAAAGCTGAATTAGTGTTTATGTTGTTTCATTTTTTGCCGTATCTTATCTCAGAATGTACATCAGTTTGTGTGTGTGTGCGTGCGTGTCAGGGTGTGTTTATATATTTGAATACTATTTGAATAATTCTACTACATGATTCATATTTTATTGTGAAATTTAAGAGTCCACCTTGTGTCTGACAGATTTCAACTCGATTTTCACAGGATTCATGGTTAGGTAATTGATCCTTGAGCAATATATTTCAACCTTTATAATAGTATTGAACTTTTCATCAGTTTAGTTAGTAAAGGCATTTTTTAAAATATTAATAAAAACAATAATGTAACAGCAGAAACAATAATTGCTTCCAAATACTTTATTTTTTGTGAACTTGTGAATTAATCTACAAATAAAAGCCATTTAATTTGACTCAGATTTGAACTATATAGTGGTGGACCGCAGACCAGATGCCGATGTCCTGACCAATTTACTGGCTGGCCATGGTGGCCTGAAGCCAGTCGTTGACCATGCAGACCTGTAGATGTCAAAAGGAAACACATTACAACACCCAAAGGACCTCTGACAGTTTCACATTCACAGAGACTCCAGTTAGCAGTCTCTACGCATCGCGGCGTTTACCTTGGTGTAGACGCCAGGGCTGTCGGGCTCAGCACATCCATAGCCCCAGGACACCACCCCCTGCAGCTCCCCGTTACACACCACAGGGCCGCCAGAGTCTCCCTGCAGCGCCACAGATAATAAATAAACATCAGTGGTGGAGTTTGCTTCGATTGAAACAGGCCGTCAACAGCCTCAGGGGGGACTCGATACTGACTCATCATCATCCATCCATTAGTATAACAATAAAATACCATTGTGTTTGGTTATAAAGAAGATACCATAGTGTTTGGTTATAAAGAAAATATTGGAAATAACCCTGCTGTGCGTGGAGTGGAAAGAGCACTGCACTTTACTCTGCTTTTACATTCACAGTCCTTTAGCGGATGCTTTTATCCGAAGCTTTTAACTGCGACTAATTTAACTAATTTTTCCACATGCACACACGTAACGCGTGTGCATGCTGGTGTGTGTATATGGGCCTCGGCTAATCATCGTAACAGGTCCACCCATAGTCAAACCCGTACCTGGTAAACATCATCAGCAGGATTAAAGCAGGATTCGTTGGTTTGTTTTGTGGAAGGCAATAAGCGGGCCTACCTGGCAGGAGTCCTTGCCTCCCTCCAGGAAGCCAGCGCAGAACATGGACTGGGTGATCATGCCAGGGTAGGAGTTCTCACAGTCCTGGTCGGACAGGATGGGCAGGTTCAGACACTGGAGCTTGTTCTGGTCATTCGCTATACATTAAGAATGGTCAGTGTGTTTATGAGGTCAACATCAAGGTCAGAATCTGACCGAATTGCCTGTATTGCCTAATCATACGATAAACATGGTAAAGAAACATAAATATAAAATAGAAAGTAAGGAAGTAAACGGCAAGTACTGGAAGTCAAGAAACATTCATATAAAATAGAACCATTTACCATAATACAATATGTAAAATGTATAAAGAATATGTAGAGTGTGTTGGTTTTTTAAATGAAAGAGCTGCACAGTTTGTGCTGGAATGTGCAAAATATGGACCATGGAATGGGTAGATGTTCCCAGTATGAGGTTTAACAATATGTGCAATGTGCAAGGAATACAGTCCAGAGAAATGTGCCTCAATGTGACACACTGAGACAGGCGGGGAGACTTCAGGTTAAGGTGACGTGTACATGTACATGACCCGCCTTGCTACTCACTGGAGCTCATGGTGTTTCCCCAGCCAGAAACTACACACGTGGTCCCAGCGGGGGCGCACTGGGTGGGCAGGGCCACAAGCTGAGCACGTACTCGTTCAGGGTGGCGGGCGTGCTCAGCTTGATCAGCATGACGTCATTGTCCAGAACCCAGGAGTCGTAGTTGGGGTGCTTGATGACCATGGAGGAGGAGATGAACTGCTCAGTTCCCTCGGTCACCCTGATGAGGTGCTCGCCCAGGCGCACTTCAATGCGGCTGCGAGAGAGGGACGAGAGGGGTGTCGAGTCAAAACGCCCCCCACATGTGAAGTGGATGGTTTCACACACCTCACGAGGATACCAACTGACATTTGGAGTGTTTGTTTCTGTGTGTGTGTGTCATAGCTGTCAACATTGGGATTTGAAAAAAGGGGCCTTTTCTGGCACCCCACCCCAGGCCATCCTGCCATCCCTACCACTGTCCACAACATACCACTTACATTAAGACAAGGGTACCCCCAGTGAATCCTAAAATCCCCACTCGGCAACCACTTGCTTTAAAATATTCAACAATCCTGGGAAAGACGAGAGTCGGTTGGTGTGTGTGTGTGTGTGTGTGTGTGTGTGTGTGTGTGTGTGGGGGGGGGGGGTGGCAGTTTACTCACGACTTGTAGCAGTGAGCAGCAGACACAACCCAGTCTGTGCTGACCAGGGAGCCTCCGCAGAAGTGGTATCCGACATTCAGAGACACCTGGTGGGGCTGGGAGTGCTTTACGCACTCATACCCTCCGACGATCTTGTCATCATCTATGGCGACTGAAAACACACCGAGGACAGAGAGGTTGTCATTCGCTCAAATGTGAAGCAGAAATGTGAATAGTACAGTGAAGTGTTAAATCAATGAAAATAAATTGCCATTTCAATATTTGGTATTCTGCACACACTCACAGGCCACTCCAATGAGCAGAAGGAAGACCAGGGACCTCATGATTGCTGAATAATAAATGATGAGCGAGATGATGTAATTTATATCCACGTTGGTAGAGCGGTACTGAGCCACTATGATGTCTGATTGGTCAGGAAATTACCAATCGGAATGCCCCAAAAAATATATGTAAAAATGCTAGATAAACCGTCCAGCACTGGCCGGCTTGTGAATTTTTTATCTAAAAACCTCTGTTACTTGCACAGACATATTATTAACCCTCAACTCAAGGCTGATTATTTTATACGTGCCAAGAAGCTAGTAATGTAGTGACTTTCAGTATTAAAAAATGTTTAATAATGGCATATATGCTGTATTTATGTATTTTACACGGCTGCACTTTACTATCAGTCAAAATCCCTATAAAACTAAGTTAAAAATATTTAAATGTAAAGGTCAGGAATATAATTTGATATAATTGAAGATGTATGGCAGCAGAGGTATTATAATAATAATAAGGGAAATGTTTAAATGTTTCAGTGACTTGAACTCACTGCACTTCAGTGACTTTGACACATTTTACTATTCTTTTACACCATGGCTTACTGCCAAGGACTGTGTTGTATTTGTATGCAGGTAAATGATGGTATATGATTTATGATTATTCCCAAGTGATACAGGATTTTAGAGAATTTTGTTTTTTTTCTAATAATCAAAATCTCAGACTAGCTGCGAGAATACACTTAAGTTTCCTCTTATTGTGCATATTGTGTTTGTGTCTGTATTGTGTGCATAAGTCTCATGATCCTATTTAGACGGGGTGCTGCTGAATGGTCTTCATTAAAAGGTTAGCTGATGTCAGAAAGATCCCTTCATAGGGTGCCATGTATTGAACTCTTACAACATTAAATACTTCTGTAGGCTGATATAGTTGTACAAACAAGGTGAATAAAAACAACAATATTTAATTGCTTTATATAAATATATAAATGATAGTAAAACATCTAGTGATGGTGTTTTAGTTAATGGGGAACACAATTTGTTTTAATGAATCCGATAATAAATGCCAACACCTTTACATTAATTAATTATAGTGTTTGTTAGAGTAGTTTAGGAAACCCTTCACACTATATTTTAATATAATAATAACAATACAATAAACGTACTTAGTATAGCGCTTTTCTAAGTACTCAGACGGTTCACAGAGTGAACACACAGGGTCAAATCATATAGGTACATGTATAAAAAGAGTAGGACAAATGGATTCACTTTTTAAACTCAACTGCTTTTAGATGTAAAAATAAATTAATAATAATAATAATAATAATAATAATAATAATAATAATAATAATAATAATAACTCAATCATCATGAATGTGTTTTCAAGGTTTGGGGTTATTCATTATTCATAATTGCGGTTGTACAGCAACATCAAACTTTTAAAGAAAGGTGTATTTCATGGTTTCGCTGGAAGACAGGGTGCTTACAGTGTGTAACCGTGTGAAGTGAACCATCTGTACTGACCCAGAGGCCCAGCTCCGTCCATGTCAAGGTTAGACACTACAAGTTATAATACAGGCCTGCTAAATGCAGGCCTGGTCCAACAGTGTGCAGATTATAGTTTGTTCTTAAACTTGTGCTAAAAGACTCACATTCTACCAATACTAATAATAAATATATCAAACCATACCATATCTATGTACCGTATACATTCTGAACATAAGCAATGTTTACCGATTTGTGACGATTTATTGAAGCTATGATTTTCAGTCCCAACATGACACGGTCCGATGTCAATATTCTATGATCCTGCTTTAAAAAAAAAAAAACACACGAGTAGATTTACCATTCTCTTAGCAAAAACATTCAGAAATAACAATTTTGACTAGATTTGTTTGCGAAAACCCTTTGTGTTTAAAATATTATTTGTATAGATAGAGCAAATATTCTCTGAGGGCTGGGATTGACTGCCTCAGCACATGGGGAGGGTCAGGGGGTGACACTCGTCCTATAAAGCCAAGGTCAGGGTCTTGGCTATCCTCATCAACAGTTACTATGGAGATCCCTGGTCTTCACTCTTCTCATTCATGAGTAGGTTGGGGTTAGGTATCTTTCAAAAGGAGGCCTACACAACCTCTCCGCTGGGAGTGAAACACCCTAATCAACAGACTATATGCTGTTGTGTTTTAGCTGCAGCGACAAACTGCAGTGTCTGGACCTCCCCATCCTCTCGCAGCAGGACTATGACAACTCCTACCCTGGCATGATCACCCAGTCCATGTTCTGCGCTGGCTACCTGGAGGGAGGCATGGACTCACCAGGTACTGTCGTCACCAACCACAAGGGTCCCCGTGTATCCAGCAATACATTGCATCACTCGTTTTTAGATGAAGTCCTTCCATGCATTTCCATGCACACTGATTTTTTTGACAGAAGTGCTGTGGAACCTGGTGTTGCTCTTGCAGGGAGACACCGGGAGGCCACTGGTGTGACGGAGAGCTGCAGGGGGTCGTGTCCTGGGGCTACGGGTGTACCGAGAGGGACAATCCTGGTGTCTACGCCAAGGTTAGTCCCTCAGTTCCACTCGCAGTCTTTCATTTATGAAATGTACCCGATGAAGCAAAGTATAATGTTTCATATTTTTGCCTCTTATCTTTAGGTTTGCCAGTTCAGCGACTGGCTGGAACGCACCATGAGCAACTATTAAGTTTGGCCCCACAGTGTTTCCATCCATGGACCATTCTACCTCCAAAACACCATTTCTACACAAAAACCTTGATACTTGAAACATATTTCTGAAGTGTTATATCAAATATTATACTTACATTTGTGTTGTGTCAAATTCAAAATGTATTAGAAAAACAGATAAACCTGTCTTCATACTTAGAAGATGGACTTACTTATAGATACCACAACCAATTGAGAACCCACTTCTGCCTTTGCATCATACTACTGCAAATATGTGTTATGTCTATCTGTGTGGTTGTCTTCTTCTTGTCAGCTTGAAAAAATTGTGGCCATTTCCCTCTGAGCTCTCTCATAAACACAAAGAGCTGCAGCTCACTGGGTGTTTGCTTTGGTCTTTAGCACCATTTTGTATATTTGATCAAATATTGTACATTAAACTCCCTGGAGGTCCCCACACTGGGACTGTGTAGCTATTAGCTTTAACCAGTCATGGAAAGAAGGAACAGACATTAATATATATTGGATATTAAAAAATGAATAATCTTTTCTTTTGGTACTATTGATATCTGAATTTATCCTGGATTTTGAAACATGGAGCAGCAGACAAAATGAAAATTAACATAATAATAACAATAATGATGATGATAATAATCATCATTGTCATATAATTTAATCAGGTGTTGTTAATTTATTGTGCAAATTAGTGAAAGAACGTAATATGCAGAAATGGGCGGCACTGCTACACAATTCTGTAAATTCTGCAGAATGTGTATGTATCTATAGTAGAAGGATGTGCAGAATGTGTATGTATCCATAGTAGAAGGATGTGCAGAATGTGTATGTATCTAAAGCAGAAGGATGTGCAGAATGTGTATGTATCTAGTAGAAGGATGTGCAGAATGTGTATGTATCTATAGTAGAAGGATGTGCAGAATGTGTATGTATCTATAGTAGAAGGATGTGCAGAATGTGTATGTATCTATAACAATAAGATGTGCAGAATGTGTATGTATCTATAACAATAGGATGTGCAGAATGTGTATATAGCAGAAGGATGTGCAGAATGTGTATCTATAGCAGAAGGATGTGCAGAATGTTCAATTGTTCATTCGAATTATGAGTTTATATTAGTACCGACATTCACTGTGGAAACATGTAAATGTTCAACATATAAAAATGATGTGCTCCTATTGTGTGTGTGTCCCTCAAAGGTATGAAAGACAGAACAGTGTTTTCTCTAGTCCATGCTATCGTCTGTATTTTAAGTAGGCTAGTTCATTGTTTATTATTTACTGTTACTGTTCTGTTGACAGGGTACAACCATCACAATGTATAAAATAGATAATAGAAAACAGCTATTTGAAATACAAGGCTACAACAAACCATACCAGCAGCAATTACTATACATTGCTTGTACATAGAATCATTGTGTGTAAAATAATGTATATTTTATCTGGCATGAGTAAAGCCACATGCTGTTTCCAGACAGTGAGAAAGCATCCACCTGTGTGAGAGGCAAGGTCAAGGTCCCAGTGCAGATTACAACCCATACGCCAAATGGCTTGCTGTAATTAACACAACATGCCACCATGAAACATACATCCTGCATAACTAAGACAACTACTAACATTCATCATAAACCCCTTAATTTATTTTCAAAATGTGTTTGTTTGCTTTGAGATAATTTGATTCCCAATCTCATCAATATTCCTCTTGGGTTTTGATTGGACAAAACATGATGAGGGGTGTGTCATCCCAGTTGGCAGGGGCTGCACATTCCATAAAAATAAAGGTTGAGGTTGTGCCAAAAATCCCCATCTTTATCTTCCAGACATGAGGTCTTTGGTGTTTGTTCTGCTCTTGGGAGCTGCCTGTAAGTCTTCATACAGTACTAACTCAATTATGCTCCTTGGCTGGCATCTTTTAGATATCTAGGATGCCTTATTTCAAATACATTGCTCAAATTCCATATGTTATTATATGATGGAAAATATTGCACAATTTCACTCTTGCCAAGTTTACTTTGTTCATCTTTAGTGTTGATTTAAGACTTTTTTTTGCAGATAGAATCGACCTTCGGTGCTGAGAGACTTTTTGGCACACAACTATTCTCCTTTGTGATAAATGTGCAAAGAATTGGAAGAATTGTGTACAACTAAAAGTTATATCCCTATGCCAGTTGTATTTGAAATCCTGCCCAGTGTTGGCTGGAGAACCAGAACTTTGGCAACCTCTGCAAAATATGTCTCCACCTAAGCTAGCCTTTAGTTACTCGTCTAAGGGCTTCTTGGACCACCGACTATTTAATAATTTGTGTATTTTTAGTTGCCACCGAACATGACAAAATCGTGGGAGGGAAGGAGTGCGTTCCACACTCACAGCCCCACCAGGTGTCTCTGAACTCTGGATACCACTTCTGTGGAGGCTCCCTGGTCAACAAGGAGTGGGTGGTCTCTGCTGCTCACTGCTTCAAGTCGTGAGTCACACAAAAGTCACTCGATTTTTGAATATATATTGAATTTGCTTGTCTATATGCAGATGAGATGATGCATATATCCATCCCTTTTTCATTTCTGTGTTTTTTGGCAGTATGTGAAAAAATGGGAGGAATATACAACCACAACACCAAACATGAACCCATAGACACAGTCTTTCTACCCTTTCTCCTACAACAGCAAAATGGATATCGTTCTCGGGGACCACAACCGTTGGTTCACTGACGGCAACGAGCAGATCATCTCTGCCTCCCATGTGATCCCACACCCAAACTACGAGTCCTGGCTGGTCAACAACGACATCATGCTGATCAAGCTCAGCAAGCCCGCCACCCTCAACCAGTACGTGCAGCCCGTGGCCCTGCCCACCCACTGTGCCCCCGCTGGGACCATGTGCACCGTGTCAGGGTGGGGGGTCACCATGAACTCCGGTGGGTACACTGCACTATTTTGGACATTGGGGATCTGAGTACCTTTCCATACCATGGTGTACTTTCCAAGCAAGTTGGTGTTCTGGACCATTGTGTTGCAGACATTGGGCAAAATTGATCAAATTGAACCAAGCCCCTTTTCAGTGGGGGGGGGGGGCACCCTCACTAGCCACTACACTATCCTGCCCTGTATTATTCATCGCAGTAGTGACCCTTTTTAATAACTTTGTTTGTTGCTACAGCGGCCGACAGCAACCGTCTGCAGTGTCTGAACGTCCCTATCCTCCCCAAGGAGGTCTGTGACAACTCCTACCCCGGCATGCTCACCGAGGCCATGTTCTGTGCCGGATACGTGGAGGGGGGCAAGGACTCCTGCCAGGTGAGGTGTTGTTGTGGGTGTTTTGTACAATGGACATATTTTTGGTCCAAACTCCTTAATTTGATTTAATGCAGAGTTTAATCACTAAATAAATAAAAAAACAGGAGAAATAGGGTTTTTGTCCACAATTTGAAGTTTCAATTGAATTATGTCGGATTGGTGCCATTGATATAAACCAAACAGGTCATGTGACCTCACCTTCCACAGTAACATTCCTCAGATATTTAAAATACTTTGCTCATCTGCTGTGCTTATCTAAGCCAACAAGGGTAGGAGTTATTTCAACCTGTGCTACTCCCGTTCCTCTCAGGGTGACTCTGGCGGCCCGGTGGTGTGTGATGGTGAGCTGCAGGGGGTTGTGTCCTGGGGCTTCGGCTGTGCTGAGAGGAACCACCCTGGTGTCTATGCCAAGGTAGGAAAAACACAGCTTATTCCTTTCAGAGCGTACTTTGTGATAAGACTTGAAATGTACTGTGCTTTTTTTATCATAAAGTTGAGATGTGTCCGTTCACACAAAAATGTGTCTTGCGTCACATGCTCTAACAATTATCCACAAAAATGAATATCTGATGACTGTTGAAGTTGACGTGCCTTTTGTTGACGTTTTTCTCCCAACACAGACGTGCATCTTTACCGACTGGCTGCAGTCCACTATGGCGACTTACTAGGATTTATACCTGCTTCTACAACCCACCAACTGTTTAAAGACAATGTACCCGTTATTAATAAAGGTTAATGTAAAGGTCAACATTTGTTTTGTTTTTTGTCTTAATGGGCAACAGTCATTAATGGCATTTCATTGCCATAATGACTGCAGCTTATTGTTCTATTAAGTCAAAGTCAAAGTATACTTTATTATCCCAGAGTTGGGAAATTTGTGTGGTCAAAAGTGCAGCACAGTTAAGACACATAGGCATACAGTTGGGGTATGCCACACACACACACACACACACACACACCAACAACAACAACAACAACAACAGCAACGACAACAACACAATTTAAGAATAAATAGATCAGTGAATCAGTAGCAGGCCTAAAAACAAAATTCTCTCTCTCTCTCTCTCTCTCTCTCTCTCTCTCTCTCTCTCTCCCTCTCCCTCCCTCTCTCTCTCCTCACCTTGTGTCCTTCATGGTCTGTTCCTGTGCACCCCGTGGAGAGACAGTCCTCCAGGGCCACACAGCGCTTGGTCACCGACACGCTGTCCCCCCTGATGTCCATCTTGTGGCGCGTGTAGCAGTACCGCGCCTCTGTCAAGGAACAACGTATCCACCACATTCAGTCACCGATAAGAGATTCACGTTATATCACAAAACCATTGAATCGAAATGAACAAAACATATGTTACTCAGTCTGTGACGTCCCCATAATTGGTGCTTTTCGACGATGCCCGATGTTCAAAGTTAGCCCTCTGCTAGGTAATATCTACTGTGGCTCTTTTAAGACCAACCAGTCACTTTTGTCTTGTGGGCGAAAACCAGGGGGAAATGGCACTTTCTGGTAAAGCATGACGCACCGACGAAGGATGCATTACTTTATGAGCGCGGTCCAAGAATGACCTTGTCGTTAAAAAAAAAAAAAGGGGAGCACTATAAATCTAAACCGGCTCTGGCCAAGGTAGTCCCGTCGGAGCTAGGTCATTTTTATCTTATAGCTATTTATGAGCTAAACATGTCAGGAGCTGAAACATGTTTTATATTGCGCGGCCCCGGAGGTCACCAGAAAACAAACAGACACGTTGATTTACAATGTCGGAGGAGGGCTACGGAGGAAGGCTACATTCAAAAACAGATGCTGACGCTTTCCGGCGCTGAGGAGGAGAAATATACTGTACACACATTTAAGGAGGCACACAAATAATGAAATAGCATTATTTAACTTAATGAACTTCATGTACCATCTCATGACTTGTGGTTGTCAGTGACACTCGTGGGGAAGGAGTTTATGTCCCTGTGTGTGTGTGTGTGTGTGTGTGTGTGTGTGTGTGTGTGTGTGTGTGTGTGTGTGTGTGTGTGTGTGAGTGT
>JAOPJI010000008.1:4945977-4958860 GCA_027122695.1 Merluccius productus | reverse complement strand
TTTAAAAACTATATATATATATATCTCTATATTTATATCTCTCTCTATTTATATCTTTTTTTTCTCTCTCTCTCTCTCTCTCTCTCTCTCTCTCTCTCTCTCTCTCTCTCTCTCTCTCTCTCTCTCTGCATCTACCTCTCCATCTCTCTACTATATCTATCTATCTCTCCATCTTCTCTCCATCTATCCATCTACACCAATTTCATTTTCATTCAAATATAACATTTCTGGAGATTGGTTTATCAAAGTTCACAGCCAATCAAAGGGCTGTCTCCGGATTCCTCAGCTCACCGTTATCCAATAAAACAAAACATCGGTTGAGTGTCTTCCTTGGGCCTCGGTGAGCCTGTGGGATGAGGTGCGGCTAAGGCTAGACAGATGACTGTATAACACCAAAGGAGAGATGATATCAAATGAGCCATCCAGGCTTCTGTAGGCCAATGAGATGCTCAGTGAAGCCTGTAGGAACCTGCCAGTTGGTTCAAGGGTGTTTCAGCACCAGCTGATAGAACGCAACCTATTTGAGTCTGAACGACATCACACTTCCTCTGTGACCCGTTAACTGGTGACTTTAATGAATCAGTGACAACACTTTTTGATTGATCGGTTCCATTCACCCGTGTGTGTGCGTGTGCGTGTGCGTGTGTGTGTGTGTGTGTGTGCGTGCGTGTGTGTGTTTTGAACTACAATGAACAACATAACACTGTCTGAGTGTAGTTTTTTTACATCCAGAGGCGATCCGATCAATCCATTCAAGCCTTGTGGCCTGTTATCTGCACAAACACTTAACATTTCCTTTGTGTTCACAGAAGAAACTACCTCGTTGTACAAATGTTTCAGAATAATTAAAAAAACTGTGAGAAACATTATTAGCACTCAATTCACGTGACAATAACCGAACAACATTTTATTCTTCAAAATGGCCAATTCATTTTCTTTTTTCCTTATAATATGACACATAATCACGATATTCAAGCAAAGTCCGGCTCTATTTACTATTAAGTCAGTTTAGCTGACACTTCTATCCAATGGGACTCACAGTGAATTCAGATACAGGTCATTAAGGAGCAGGTAGGGTTTGGGCACCTTGCTCAAGGACGCTTGCAGGTAGATTGTGGACAATGGGGACCTCTGTACCTTGTTTCCACTAACTGTCCATTATAAGCTACTCTGCTGTAACAAGGATGCTTTGTGTTTTCTTTTTTGTTAACACAAGCACTCTGCAAGCCCGGGCCTGGCAGCAGCTATGTTCTACATTACCAAGTAAATGGGGCCAATTTCACTGACATGCCAAAGTATCGATCCAGCATTTAAATGGCGCAAGTTTTCTTTTTTAATGCATATTTCATTTCGATTGATGATTTTTTTTTTTTTTTTCGTACAAGAACAAAGGATAGTACATAAATCTCCTCTAGGACAGCGCAGTCTCTCTGCTTGGCACAGCAGCAGTAAGACTGGAGGGTTAAAGGGCATTATCTCTCCCTGACTGATGGTGAGTTGATGCTGACTGCTTCTAGACTACAACACGGCCCCTTTTTTAACCTCTATTTTCTATGCACACCGACGACTTTCCCCGATTACACAGCAAACTAGAATAGATGCTTACATTTAAAAAAAAGCCTTTAAAAAAGGGCTTAAAGGGCTGTGGGCATGAAACGACGTATAACCTTGCCAGAAGTGGTTTACACTCCCCAACATCTTTCCAGTATCATTCATATTATGGACAACTATAATAGGCCTGCTGCTTTCTGCCAACGTAAATGAAGATGAAGAGCACAGAGATGGATAGAAGAGGCGCAGAGAGGCAACTTCTGCCGACAGTCCCTTGGCCGCTCAGACACGCACATCGCAATAAATACGCCACCAAGCCGACGGCGTGCACAGAGATGACATATAGGCATCATGACATATAGATATACAGAGATATATACACACACAGAACAATACTGGAGCTCATGCAGAAACCCGTTAAGTCGGCCACACGATACGAAGCGATCCGTGCGCGCATGAAGGCATTTGACGCACACCTGTAACGGTGAGCCTCAAAATAAACTGAATTATTATATTATTATTAAAAAATCACGTGCAAAAAAACGACACACCGACCATGGAGATCATGTGTGCGTGGGTTCAACGCGTTACGACCGGACTGTCACCCATCGCAGTGGTCACACAAAAAATTAAAAATTAAATAAAAGCGACTTTAAAAAAAAAACGAGTAACGAAGGAGACACGCGTGCGTACGACACGCACATCCAAACAGCCGCCTCTGTGTGCTTTTTAAAGGTCAACTCCGTCAGCTGCGGACGGGATCCCGGATCCCGACGACACTAGGAGGACCGGTGGCGGCGGCGTTTCAAGTGATGGAGACGTGGAGGGAAAGACGGATCCGTACCTCTTTGGTGTCGACGACGCCTTTGACGTGCTTCCCGCACACGGAGCCGACGCAGAGGACGGCGAGCGACGCGGCCAGGCAGCACAGGAGTCTCCCGCAAAACCTGACCTCCATCTTTCTCCCCCCTCCGTCTCTCCCCCGTCTGACCGCTTGGCTCGGCTCTCTCCCCCCCTTCCTCCTCCTCCTCCTCCTCCTCGCCTCCTGATCCCCGGGAGCAGCACGGGAACCGGGAGCTGCGCGGCGGACTCGCGCGGAGAAACATGCGCGCTCCCGCCCTCCCGTCCCCGCCAATAGACGGGTCCCCGGTATTGAAGTCGGACGGGGGCGCGCTTTTACGCGCG
This sequence comes from Merluccius productus, assembly GCA_027122695.1. Classification (NCBI taxonomy): domain Eukaryota; kingdom Metazoa; phylum Chordata; class Actinopteri; order Gadiformes; family Merlucciidae; genus Merluccius; species Merluccius productus. Next base: position 4,956,124 of record JAOPJI010000008.1, on the reverse strand, counting down.
CCGATACCCTCGGTGCGCGTTCCCGTATGAAGATAGCCTATGTCAACGACGTGAAGACCTTAGTGTTACCAAAATATAGAGTAACGCGTTATATTACTCCGTTACTGCCAAAACAAAAATATATTACGGTAACGCGGTCAGACGGGGGCAACGTTACTTTTATAACTCGTTACTTTTGTAACGCGTTACCCTCAACACCGGTGTTGGCAATAGGAGGATATAACTAGATGGTGACATTATAAACCCCATCATTTTATAATGGATATGTCATATTATGAAGGCTGAGGGGTTGATCAGCACGCTGATCTCGCTGAATATACTGCCTTTTATAAATAATGCTACATCAATGACACAAAATATGACAGGTTTATGGTAGAATATATTTATTTTGATACAAATCAACCAGTTAAGATGTCAGCGTTTTTTTTTCAAATTGATTTCAAACCCGCACAGAATGTCCAAAACAAATCAATCACACAATCAACCAGATGAACAAATCTTAAAGTACAAATATTTTCAATGAATCTCTTTTTTTTTAATAGCATATAGGCCTACAATCTTTTTTTTCACAGGTTAACATTTGTTTTTTGTACAAAAAAAGAAAATAAATATACGTAGGCCTAGTCAAGTAGGCATGCCTACTTCTACAGCATTGCTTTCAGTCTGTAGGCCTATGGCTTGCATGTGTTTGATATGCGCGTCAAGTTTTATTTAAAGTTGTTTTACTTGGAAAATATATAGCCTATGCAGCACCAACCTTCATCGGACGCAGGCATTTTGAATTGACTGTTGATCGCAAACGGCGCCCCACGTCCAAGGAAAGAGTAGACTACGACTCTCCTTGAGTTTCTGTTTAAAACCGCCAACGCGTGTGTGTGGGCCCACGGTGACCCGAAAGAAAATATGGGACAATCAACCAACATTAGGGGACAGTGGTCATGGTCAGTTGATTGTGGGAGATATGATTATGAAGGGATCAGTGGAAGTACGCTCCATTTAAAAATATAATTGGTGTGGCATAGGACTGTGGATGCTGCTGACAGACCAACCATGGCAGACTCCATCACAATTGACCCATGGCAGCGAAAGGAACAAAGTCATCAGGAAGTGAGAAAGCAAGAGATAAAAAAAAAAAAAGGATAAAAAGATAATGATACTGGATAAGTGCATAGTAACGTTCAACTTGACCTAGGTAAACCGTGTTTAGCTGATGTATACAGATACATTTTCAATTAACTCAATATCCTGGTGCCGAAGACTTCTCCAATGGGAAAAGTGCATCAACATGGAAAACCAGAGAGGTATGCTGAACAATATGATGACTAAATAACAACAAACAACTTTACACTCAATGACCAAAAACTACTCACAGGGAGTCTCTTTTGTTCTCTCAAATCAAAAAGTTGTTCTTTACTACAGCATCAATAATTCATTCTGTAAACGCACATCATTCAAAACAAAACAAGGACGATGTAGTAAGGATCAGAAGAGGTAATGGACGACTCACAGTGTGAGACGTGTTCGCTGGATCCCCTCCCTGTCCACTGGGGGTGGTCCCGTGCACGCAGAGGAGACTCTCATGGACGGCCGATGCATTACCGTAAGTTACGCAACACTATACAAGATACGCATTGCCGTAACAATATACAAGATAACATTTTTTCATCCGTCTACAGCTTTCCCCAAAGGATCTTGCCAGTGAAGTTAAAGTCCCCGTCACTAACTACATCGAATGGTGTTGGGTGTGTACAGAGGGCACAAACTAAAACTTTCTAAAACTAGAAAAATCACATTAAAACCCGAACGATAAACGCCGTCACACAAGCAAGCAAAGTCATGTTTCCCCACGATTAGAAACGGCAGGTTCATATAGAACCAGACAACAGAACCTAGAGCCCAAATTCAGCCAGGTACATACAGTCACATTAACACACAGTTGGGAACCACACTCGCATGGTGAGTAGCCACCTCCATGCGATGGTTCTCCCAGTCTCTGCAGACTGGGAGAACCACGAGGGCAACCACAAGGTAGCTCTTGGCCCCAGCATCTCTATGAAGGACGAAGGGGCTACCTTCCTCGTCCTCTTCCACTTCCTCCTTACAGATTCCTGTTTCTCTCCAGCAATCAGATTTAGAATATGGCAGTAAGTCCACCAAGCGGACAGAAACCGAGCATGGTCTAATCCTGCTGCGGGACTATTTTTCTTTTGTGCGCGTGTGCCGAAAATCCTGACATTACACTGAAGAGCATTCATTTCCGAATCTAATTCATCACGCAGACCTGGTAAACCGGCCCCACTGCTGGCCGAGGGGCAAGGGTGGGGGCCCCGGTTTTTTTTGTGTCTCACTATATTTAGTTTCAGACACTGATGGAGAGACACTGGCCCTCAAGAAAGGACAGATTTCTGCACTTTCTGCCGAAGCAGCTGAATGAGATCCCAGGGTCGCTCAAGAGAGACCAAATCATCCCTCAGCCGGTGGAACAACAGGGCGCTCAGTGGGAGTCATCATCTACATGGCGATGGAAAATAGGAATTTAATGGATTTTCATAACCTCCACTGGAGTCCATTTACTGGGTCTAGATGCCTTTCAGGTTTTTGTTGTTTTTGTGTTTAAAAGCCTGTGCTTTTCTGAAGCATTTTCCCCACTAACAGGAAGTGGCCATGCAGACTATTGTGTTTCAGCACACTTGACGCAATGCATCGTGGGTATGACAGCGGGGTCAGGATGTGTGTATTGAGACCAGAAGGCTGTACGTCTCGCTTCATCCTACTCCACTTGCAGTTGGCAGCGGGCGTTTACATGGACACCAATAAACCCAGTCATAGTTGATTTTGAGATGGTTTAAGGCAATACTGCGATTATTCTAGAAAACGGTGGACCACAATAGGCGTGGAATTTGGAGAAAACATGATGCACCCACTCCTGCTCTGAATCCATTATTATTCACAGTTGTGGTTTATTTGTGCCCATGTAAACGCGCTGAATATTAAAACAAATTAAAACCAATTTCCAGTTGATTGTCTCAAAACATTTTCATCAAAAATAATACCTCTAAAAACAAACCAAAAACCAAAAAACAGTGCCTGCTTGCATTGATGACATCAAGCTCACGTCACGAGTCAAAAGTTGTGAATCGTTGTGTAGTGTTCTTTTTTCAATGACAGACGCCAACACTCTGCGAGTAGGAGCTAGGTAGCTATACTAGACAGGGCAATGTGTTTGGTGTGCACTGTGCAATGTTTCACTCCGTCACAAAGCTTGAGAGAGAGAGCGAGTACAGCACGGGATGAATGGGGACCAGCGGCCGCAGTTGCGAAAAAAGTTACACAGTGGGCCCTTTTGGTTACAAAAAGAACCAGCAGCAAGAGTTTAAATAAACAACAACAACTTGCACAAACAAAATCTCAATCTAATACAACATCTATACAAACATTCAATTCATAAAGGAAGAAACCCCAGAGGTATGATACTGCATTAAAAAGGGTAGCAAACTAAATATAACTAAAGCCGTGTAATTGCTTCAGATTAAAAGCGTGATGAACAAAAGTATTGCAATAGTGTCCTCTACAAGAAACAACAGAATCAAGTCAACAAGTTGAATCCCCCCCCCCCTTTAAGTTTGTTGTCGTTCAGCCTGGTAATTCTATAAGGAAGAGAGGGAGGGGAGTTACTATCCACAAAGTGGGCTGTATTGACTGCCAAACGGGCATAACACAGAACACAATGTGATGTTATTAAGTGTGATTTAGAATGACTCCCCAAAGGACAAGTGGCCATTTAGCCGGGGGGGATTGCTTCGTAGCACCGCGGGTCTAGTGATACCTGATTAGTACACAAATGCCACGGCCCAGACGAATGGCCTACTCAGGCCTCGACTTAGGAACACTCCGCACCCATCTCAGTCTCCCCTATCCGAAGGCAAAGGTTGTGTGTGTGTGTGTGGGTGTGTGTGCAAACATACGTGTGCTTGTGGGTATATGCTGGTCGTTGATCAAAACAGCTGCTATCTCACGAAAAAATACAGATAGGATAGTTATAAGACCGGTGTCTTTTACGGGGTTGCTTGTTTTCTGCCACGTCAGGTTGCAAGAAGCGAGGGAGGAAGCCCCTGTATTGGCGGTCCGCCACTATTTTGTTCCATCTTTCAAAACTGAGCTTTCCTTTCAACTCTACCTTCCCAACCTGCAGGGCCAGCTCCTAGCCGTCTGGCTGTAAATCTCCACCCCCCCCTTGCTCTTATTTAACTTTCCAAGTCTTTTCTCTCACCCCTTCACCCCCCACTACCCCCGGGTGGCCACCTCTATGCCCCGATGCCGTCGACCTCGGCTCCGTTCTGGCTCGGCACCGCCACAACCGTGCCCTCCTCAACCTCCGAGGCCTCAGCCTGCTCTTCCTCTTCACCCTCGACGGACACGCTGTCCCCCATCGAGAGGAAGGGAGCAGCGGACCCACCATCACTGCTACCGGCGGCGGCAGTGGGGAGAGTGGATGCCCTGTTGGTCCTCTCCAGCTTGCGGTGCTTGCGTGGCTCTGACAGCGGTGTGGTGGCGGCAGTGGTGGTACCCCCATCTTGGGTGAAGACGGCGCGGATGCGGCCCACACAGATGTCGGCCGCCTCGCGGGTCTCGCGGGACAGCTGGGACAGGCTGAGGAAGCCGTGCGGCAGGTCGTCCACCACGCACAGGGTCACGGGCTGGTCGATGCAACGCAGGCGCTTGGCGAACATCACAGAGTCGTCCAGCATGGGATCCAGAGCACACGCCTGATGGAGGGAAAAGGGGTGGGGGTAGGATAGAGAGAGAGTTAAAGAGAGAGTTGGAAGGGGTGTGGAGGTAGGATGGAGAGACAGAGTTAAAGAGAGAGAGGGTGGGACAGAGAGAGAGAGACAAAAAAGGATGGAGAGAGGGGGAGTTAAAGAGAGTAAGATAGATTTAAAGAGTGAGTGACAGTGAGAGAGATGAAGAGATGGACAGAGAGAAAGAGGTAAAGGTACAAGATAAAGTGGGTGGAAGAGTCAGAGATGAGGGGGGTTAGGACACAGAAAGTGAGGGAGAAAAGGGGAATAGGACAGAGAGAGAAGGAGGAGTAGGATGGAGAGACGAGGGGAGTAGGATGCAGAGAAAAAGTAGGACGAAAAGGAAAGCAACGGTACAAGAGAACGGGGGTGAGAAAGGGGGGGGGGGGGGGGGGCGGATACAACACAAAGCTAATGAGACTCTTGTTCATACGTGGAGAGAATCTTAATTAACAGATGAAGAAAGAGCAGCCAAGTGTGGTTACCCCCCCTACCCTTTTTCTTTTGTTTTCACATCAACTTTTTAATTGTCACTGTCTCACTGGTGTCAAACCAGTGCCGCCCCCCCCCATCAACAACACCCTATCTGACGGTTTAAGAACAGGCGAGGAGCTACGTCGTTAAGATATTTCGGATACCAGAGAGTCAAGCTCTCTTTGCATAACTTTCAACACTTGCTCGCCTCCAGGATATTCCTCCACATCAAAGGTCCTTTTTTATCTCTCTTTATATAGATTTTTCAGAGTTTATTTCAGATTACTTTTTTCCCCCAAGGTGAGAAAACGGGTACTGAAAGGGGAAGTGGTAGACTTTTTAATTTTAAACCTGGAACCTGAAACTCATCATTTAACGCTCATCACTTCTGTGGTTCCGTTTTAAAAATGTGTCAGATATAACCTTTTGTTTAATATAATTAAGGGTGAACCTTTGCTTTTATATCGTTACAGCGCAACTCCCCCCACCCACTGAATTTGATTTTCAGGGAGTGTTTTGACCTTTCTATCGGCAATTATGTATACTTTTAACCTTAGAGAACCCAGTAAACAAAAACCATATACAAGGTCCTTGATAATCAACAGTTACTGTATAGATGGAATACCTTGAACAGAAAATGAAATAATAAGCGGCTCACACATTGAACCCAACACACATTTCACTCTTCACAACCATGGAGGTTTTCACAGAGGGAGAAAACTAAATCCTACTACACATGCCCCTGTATATAACGACACAATATAAAATATATGTGTATTCATTGCCTTTCTCTAGAGCGGAGAGATCATCATATTGCCCATTTCACCTCTATAAACAGAGCATAACAAAATGTATTAAAAAACAAACAAACAAGGCATTACATATGACATGAACCATTGATTTTCTTTGTAGCACCTTCAATTTCAGGTGTGTGAGTGTGTGCGCTTGTGTTTTATCTGTGTTCTTGAGTGGTCGTTAATGGTGGTGGGGTGGTGTGTACCACTATGTGTACATTAACAGGGTGGTGCTTACCACTATGTGTATATTAACAGGGTGGTGCGTACCACTATGTGTATAATAACAGGGTGGTGCGTACCACTATGTGTATATTAACAGGGTGGTGCGTACCACTATGTGTATAATAACAGGGTGGTGCGTACCAATATGTGTACATTAACAGGGTGGTCTGTACCATTATGTGTACATTAACAGGGTGGTGCGTACCACTATGTGTACATTAACAGGGTGGTGCATAACACTATTAACAGGGTGGTGCGTACCACTATGTGTACATTAACAGGGTGGTGCATAACACTATTAACAGGGTGGTGCATACCACTAGGTGCACGGGGGGCAGTCCTCTCAGCATGCTGTCGGGTGCGAGCAGTGGTGAGCAGTAGGGGTCCAGGACCACCGGGGAGCTCCGCATAATCATGTCGGACGGCTGGTCCGAGCGCAGCGGCTCGAAGCCCACCGGGAACTCCCTGGGGAACAGGGGCTCTGAGCCGTCCTCCTCCAGGCCACCAGGGGGCGGTATGGCCACCGAGGACAGGGCGAGGCTGACAGACGGGTCCACCTCCTGGGAGATAAAGAAGCTCACGTCCTCTGGCTGAAGGATGGACGGGGGAGGGAAAGGAAACAAGGTAAGGTTATGAAGAGGACATCCAGTGTATTTACTCCATTATTTATAGTACAGGATAGTGTAGTGGCTAGGGTGCCAAGAGTGCCTGGCCGAAAAGGTTCTGGGTTCGAACCCCAAAGGTACTGCAGTCTACCTTTAGGCATCCTTGGGCAGGATGCACTGCTCCTTAATGACCTGTACGTCACTTTTGTGATAAAAACAAAGAGACTGCTAATTCACTGTACATTGCTTTGGATGCAACGTCTGCTAATAAATCGTATCAATTAAAATAAATGATAGTTTAGGTATGTACACAACACCACGCCCTGGCTGAATGCCTAAAAACCCTTGGCAAGCTTCATTTTTGTGTTGCAGAACCTCAGCCACATGTAAAATAAATAAATAAAAAAATAAAATACAAAGAAGTCTGACGTCACCCTATCCGGCTGCTAATCCCGCTCGGCTGTGTGAGGACACACACGGAGAGGGGCTGATCTCCAACACATCACGTGATCCTCCACTGCTAAAAATGTTATGCATTCAAGTCTGCATGGCGCTGACGCAAAGCGCCTCAGGAGTCATGGGCTGGATGCAAGCTCAAATCTGCTCAGTCACTTCAGTGAGGCAAAGACACGTATTTTACCATTTTTACTATTTGAATCATTTTGCAGAGACTTGCAGTGAATTCAGGTACGGGTAATTTGGGAGCAGGTAGGGGTTTTGGCCTCTCGGTTGTGGACATTAGGGATCTAACCATGTACATTCTTGAGTTGAGAGTCGAACACTGTACACTGCTAAACACATGTGCCCCCCCCGCCCCTGCACCTGTGTGTCCTGTATCCAGGTTTTAACAACAGTACAACAGGCACCAGAGTACACTCAAACTGTCTCTCTCCAATGCACAGACCGTACGGCGTGGGCGAGATAATTAGTTGCTAGGCGGAAGGGCTCGTGTTAAAGCTGAGCCCTGAGATGCGGTTGCAATCAATGGATTAAGGGTTTTAATGCTGACGACTGCTGGTTGCTCTACGAGGTGGTCTGGTATTATCTTGTGAGGCAGCTGTATTCGCAAGATTACGATCACACAAGAATCCACCTTGCCAGGCTTCAAGTTATGCGCTTGCCAATCAGTGTCCTATGAGGAACCACTGGCAGCTATGGCTACAGCTACTGACGACAGTGAGAAGCGAAAACAACAATGGTGGCTCCTAAAGAGGTGAGCATAGATGCTGCTATAGCATCAGTTATATCTGAACTGGAGAGTATTTCATCATTGAAAGAAGAGCAAAGAACGGCACTGAAGGCTTTTCTCGATCGAAAATACGTTGTCGCTCTTCTCCCGACTGGTTTCGGCAAGGGTTTGATTTACCAACTGGCTCCTACTACATCATATGGTTTGTTGATCTGATTGGTTGAAGTAAGCCTGTGATAAACATTGATAGACAGATGGTTTCCAAGGACAACTTCTCAGATGGTTCTGTGTAACAAACCATCTGGTGTGTCAGGTCAGGTCTGGTAGAGGAGGACCCTGGATGGGAACCACCAAGGAAGTGGATTTCTGTCTGTCCATGCAGTTGAGTCAAAGACTGAACATCGTCATTCCTCCACAAAATAATTCGATTTAGTTTTTGTTCTTTCTGGATAAGCGAGTCTGGTAAATTACTTTCCAACGCACATTTAAATGGGCAATACATCAGAGCTGGGCGATACATCATTCCAATGGTTTGTGATTTCCTCTGAAATGGAAATGTTTGTGTTCTGCTGGTATTCAGCAGAGCAGAGCCAGTAAGTTCGGATCCTAGGCAGTTCTATTATTATATTATCGAGTTATCATTAATCATTATCATCAGCTTAACATAAAGTATCTCACAGAGCCCCTCAGCCCCAACAGGAATCTTCGTTCCTCGGACACTGGACCTTTCACCATCTCTCACACCAGGTTGCAGACTTATGGGGAAAGAGCATTTGGGGTGGCTGCCCACCCTATGGAACTCACTCCTTTGGATCATAAAATGTAATGTCTTCAATAATTGATGGTTCACTGTCAATGTCAACCATCAATTCCCCAAAGGGGAAGGGAGTGAGGGGCTTACTGTGCGTTCCGAGTGCAGCGATTCATTATGGGAGTTGGAGTTGTGTTGGGAGCTGAGGTCCTGGCAGGTCTGGCTCTTCAGAGACAAATTCCTGCTGGAGAACTCTGTGGGCTCCGGCGGCACTGGGGGGTCGGTGTGGGGGGAGGCCATGGACGCCTCCGATACACTCTTCCTCACTGCGTCCGAGAGGGAGGGGGGGAGAAGAGAGAGAGAGAGAGAGAGAGAGATTTTTTAAAACGTGGCAGACAAAAAATAAAAAGAGGAGCGAGTGATACATTTTAGATAAACAAATAAAATATTAATATTGTTACATGTCTACAAGAACACAACAGTCAGAGGGTGAGAGAGACAGAGAGAGATGGGCAGATTAGGTTAAACAGACCAAGTAGTTGAATGTGTGACAGCAAAGGAGCGATGGAGAGAACACCGTGATAGTGAAGTTCATTAGGGAAGAAGACGGACTGTGCAATCTGAGAGAGGCTATGAAGAAGAAAGTGGCCGGACGCTCAATTCCAATTGATTCTGGGGATATTTGAAGGACACAGAGAGGCGAGGAATGAAGTAGTATTTTCGCTAGGGACAGTAATGGTTGTGGCGACCGCACTTATGTTGCTTCACTCATATAAACTTGTTTGTCGTTGGTTGTCCTCTGGCTTAAGTCCAGAGGCTTAAAAACTCACACTCAAATAAACAAGAAAGCGGGGGGGGGGGGGAATAATTAAGGAATGCACATTGTGTACATACAAAACTCATCATTTGTATTTAACCTTTATTTAAAAAGGTCCACCTCATTGAGATCAAACATCTCCTTCACAAGAACGACCGGGCCAAGACAGCAACAGCATACAATGAATCTAAAAATGAGGAATTATTTCAAACACTGCTGTCATGGAAAAGACAACAGTGTCATCTACAGCCACCTATGATGCTCATTAGTCAGTAAGAAAACGCAACGGGGGAAATAACAATAATGGGGAGGATGTGCCACCAGATATGTAGCGACTTCAGCACAACAGTTACAGGCAGGGCACCGCTGGTTCAACATCTGCGGGGGAATGGATACGAATCAGGGGAGGGGGGGGGGGGGGGGGGCCACATGGGGGGGGGATGGAGTATTAATTGTTTGGTGGCACCCCTTGGGGTGTAATTGGCATTGGAGG
>JAOPJI010000008.1:4897941-4911267 GCA_027122695.1 Merluccius productus | reverse complement strand
GTGTGTGTGTGTGTGTGTGTGTGTGTGTGTGTGTGTGTGTGTGTGTGTGTGTGTGTGTGTGTGTGTGTGTGATCAGTGCGAGACCCAAAGGGCGTCCATGCCACCGTCAAGGTGCGCTGACCCACCTTGTCTTCTGTCTGCAAAAACACGGGACATCAGATGGTTACACAACCGAAATAAAAAAAAGTCCCGCCTTCACACACACCACACTAACATGAGCCCGACATGCCAGTGCACACTGCGATCTGCAGCCAACCGACTAGACCGCGTAAAGCCCCTGGCGCGACATGTGACCGACCACACACACACTGTGGGGGTCACGCAAACAAAAGGACATGGGACAGGCCCCGGTGGTGTTAAACACGCTCCCGGTTTTGCGCACACGAAAGCACATTGAACAGATAGCCACAATGAAGACATACTTCTCATTGATCCTGGTGATAACTCAAAATAGGCAATAACAACATATATTTGAAGACCCACTTCAGTCATTTTCACTTGGCCCATTCAATGCCAGAACGATATACATCCTAAAACCCTTGACTTAACTGTTAAAACATACAGAATATAAACCTATTCAACGTAGTATTTCTATATACCAGGCCATAAAACCACAGACAAAACAGTGCGAGGCAGTCATTGCTACCGGACGGATTTAAATGTATACTATACATTATATATAGATTATATATTATATACATTATATGCTATCTATAGCATTTTGCGCTTGCCTCTACACGTTTTGAAAGCATTTAAAAACCAGACAGACGACGCCTACAGGCAACAGACAAATGACACAAAGCTCTGTTGTAAGTGACGTAGGAAGCACGAACCGGACGCACACACTGAGACACCTTGATGGAAAGGACAACACCGGAAGAAGATGAGGAAGGAAGGTGGCATGCTAGTCTGAAGAGAGAGAGGGAGGGAGGGAGGAGAGGAGAGAGGAGAAGGAATGAGGGAAGCCAAAGTGCTGGAGGGGAAGGCTGGGCTCCCAGGGTTTAATGTGGGCCGCCTCCAACGTCACCAGGACCGCTGGCGTTTCATTGTTAGGTTGCTAGCGGGCGGCGGGACAACAGCTAGCACACAACACGGACAGAGCGTTCGAGGAGTTTTACCACGCTCCTGCAGCCTTTAGCACCTGCAAACACACGTTGCTAGCTAGCGTTAGCCTGACCCCTGGAAACTAAACCCGATGTTGCTCTAGTGTTAGCCTGACCCCTGGAAACTAAACCTGCTTTATTAACTTAGCGTTAGCGAACTAAGCTAATGATTAGCTTAACTAAACTGAAACTGATTCCACTACCCTAGGGTTGCATCCTTAAATAGTACCTTTAATAATAAAGTATAGTATTTCTATCATGTTTAATCATTATTTCAGCATGTACGTTGCCACTCTTTCCTTTAAATGGGTTTTTATATAGTCAACAGCTATAAACCTCACTTTAAATGTCTCCTTCTCTCTCGTCTTTTCTCCCTCACCTGTCTTTCTCCAGGGTTTCCTCAGTGGGGGTCTCACAGGGGGAGAAGGTCTCCCCGATGGTGAGCCCCCCTCCCGGGCTGATGGGGGACACATCCCCCCCGTCGGAGGAAGGCGGGGGTTCTAAGCAGTTGCTGGGCAGACCTAAGAGAGAGGGAGAGGGAGGAGAAAGGGAAAAGAATGATACAAAAAATGATTAAACGACACAACTTCACACCTGATTCCTATTGTGTTGGTAATAGTAGGTATTTGACGGGTGTCATTGTGTTCATGTCATACTTGTTTCTCTGGCTCACTAGAGAGGCATGCCTTGAGGGGCAATTTTAATAGATTAGCAACCTGGCGGTGTCTCTGATTAATATAAATTAACGCCAAGAATGCACAAAACAACCACCTCTAGGGGACTAGATTGTATTTGGTACACATGCATGAGAGATATAACCGAAAATTATTTTAAAAAACACCTCAAAATAGGTACATCCAACCACAGGCAACAAAATGTGTGTATACGAAACGGCATATTTAAGTTCACACCACTGTATACTTTAGACACACACACACACACACACACACACAACATGGCGTTTTCAACATTGTCTCTGCTTTTCGGTCAAAACACAACAGTGGATGCAGTTTAATTTTTCACTGGATCAAGAATGCAAGCCTGTAAAAAGCCAGTATTCCCAACTCAGGTGAGAGACAGAGAGAGAGACAGAGAGAGAGAGAGACAGAGACAGAGACAGAGACAGAGAGAGAGAGAGAGACCACCTTCGCTGTTGGCGTCTGGGCTGCTGATGGCAATTGGGCTGAGCCCCGGGATCTCGCTGATCTCCAGGGTGGGCTGGGAGGAGGAGGAACCCCCCACACTGCCTGACTTCCTACCGGGGACGGAGACGGCAATGGCATCTACTAGGGAGCCGGCTCTGGCCGGACCCTGGCTGCCCTTACGGTCCTGAGCAGCAGCCTTCTCTTTATCCACTACGAGGGGGAGAGGGAGAGGGAGAGGGAGAGGGCGCAATGGATGCCTTAGTGACTGAACTCACAGTTGCAAACAGAAGATGGTGAGAATGGGACGAAGAAGGGGGAGTTTGTAGGAAACTGAGTTTAATGCTAATAAGGTTGCTGGGATGAAAACAGGCGGGTTAGTGAGGTGGGAGGGGAACATCCAAAACTTTGGAAAAGTGAGGGTATTGGAGTGTTGTATGTGTGTGTGTGTGTGTGTCTGTATAGTCAGTTTCACAGCATCACCAAACAAATCAAACACAAATCAAACACCAAAAAACAGCCTTAAAGAAGGTGACTGCGAGATAGAAACAAAACCACACTACCCCCACATTCAGTGCTACTTTGATTTGGTTCATGCAGACATGCACAACGGCTGATTAGTACGGGTGAAACCATTCTACAGAGACATGGGGGTGGCAACTAGGGACGGCTTTGTACCTTCAGTATCCGACTTAGGTTTGCCCTCGGCTGTAAGAGGAAAGAACGGAGGACAGACAGTTCTCATATATTCTCTGATCATATATATATTATATATATAGACAGTGCTGTCATTGTTGTTGTCAGAACATATACACACTTTAATTCAAAAGATAGCATCCCTATACACTGTGTGAGGGGGGTGACTGTTGCATCGTTTTTAAGTGAATTTGTCACCACCCACCATTGCCTGGAGGGGGGACCCTAATATATGCAACACTACATTATTTCAGTCAATGCAATGTGAATGATGACTTTAGAGATGCTAGTTAAAATGTTCAATCTGAGAAAAAACAAATGTACACTGGCATGGCCAAGCAGAGAGAATGATGTATTCTCACATCTCATTCTGATGTATATATCAACATATGACATGTATAAACTAACAACCTTATAAGTCAATCTATTGACTTTGTTTAGCTTTTCATCATAGTACTGACAGTTCTATTATTCAAGCCAAAAGATGTGCATTTGGCTTAAGCCATTGAAAAAAAAAAAAGAAGAAGCAAGAAACAGGAAGCAAGTGTATTTGCATGAGAGTCTTTAAGGTCAACCCTTATGAATGATGACGTACTGGAACCAACGATCCAGCTGGAAATGCCAAACCCCCCTCTGGACTTGTTCTTGGAGGGCTCTTCCTTCTTGGGCTAGGAGAGGAGAAGTAGAAGAGGAGCTCAGCTTCAAAATATAAGACCTCATTGTGGAGTGTGTGTGGTTGACGGCTGCTTAAAACCAGCCATCAACCACACACACTCCACACCCATACTCTATAGACAAACTTTTCAAGTCAAAGACCCCATGTGTGATGTTGGTCTGAGACCCGTAACCAGTCGAGTTTCGGCAATCATTTGATCCCATAGGACATTTAATTAAAATCGGTTAGTTTCTATTCCTTCTCCCTTTTATAGGATCATTATAGGATCATACTGACCTTCTGGGGCCTCCTGAAGAAGCCCACCCTGGACTTCTTGCTGTCATGGGCCCTGGTCTTCACCCCAAGGTGCTTCAGGTAGAAGGCCACCGCCGCAAAGATGGCTTGGCTGCAGAGAAGAGAGATGGTGGGAGAGAGAAAGGGGACAAAAAAAGTTAAAGAAAAAACACGATGATAATTTGTACCGGTATACTGCCTGCAGAAATAGTTGTCATAAACATCCCTTTAAAAAGGTCAAAAACTTGAAACATCTTCATATTGAAAGGATATTTGAAATGTGTATGGATATGTGAATTTCCTTATATGAAATGAGTTATTAAACATTATTTAACAGAAACACAAGACTATCTGGTAAAGCAAAGGGAACACAAAACCTAAGCAGATAGGGTTAGAAACTAACGAACAGACATGTGGAAGAGACCGATTTAAGTCGTTTCGGATGATGGAAGAGGAAGACAAAAGAAGAGGGTGGAGCAAAACAAGAGGAGAAGATGGAGGAGAGGAGGAGGGGAGGGACCCACAGACAGAGGAGAGGAGAGGAGGGACCCACAGACAGAGGAGAGGAGGAGAGGAGGAGGGAAGGGACCCACAGACAGAAGAGAGGAGGGGAAGGACCCACATACCGAGCAGAGTAGGAGAGGAGGGGAGGGACCCACATACAAGAGAGGAGGAGAGGAGGAGAGGAGGGGAGGGACCCACAGACAGGAGAGGAGAAGAAGAGGGGAGGGGAGGGACCCAGAGACAGGGGAGAGGGGGCGGGAGGGACCCACAGGCAGGAGAGGAGGTGAGGAAGGGAGGGACACACAGACAGAGGAGAGGAGGGGAAGGACCCACAGACCTAGGAGAGGAGGGGAGGGACCCACAGACCTAGGAGAGTAGAAGTGGAGAGGAGGGGAGGGACCCACAGACAGAGGAGAGGAGGGGAGGGACCCACAGACAGGAGAGGAGGAGAGGAGGGAGGGACCCACAGACAGAGGAGAGGAGGGGAGGTGTGGAGGAGGGGAGGGACTCACAGACAGGAAAGGAGTGGAGGAGAGAAGGGACCCACAGACAGAGGAGAGGAGGGGAGGAGAGAAGGGAACCACAGACAGAGGAGAGGAGAGGAATGCACCCACAGATAGAGGAGGGAACAACAGATGGAGAGGAGGAGAGGATGGATTGAGTAGAAGAATAAAGCTGGGGGGAAGAGAGACAGGAAGGAGAAAGGTGAGGAGTAAGCTTATGTGGTGCGTAACAAAAGGATCCCTTTGTAACAATAAATCTCCACTATGTAACCTTTTCACAGTAGTCATCACTTTTTTCTCAAAATATGATTTCCTCACTGTGGCAGTTTTTCTCCTGACCACAAAGTGGCTTTTCTCACCCTTTTCTCCACAGACCATAATTGGTTCAGAGAGAAAAAGCAAACAATCCCTGGGTTGATTATTTAAAACAGTTTTGAACAAACTTGATGACTGAAGTGAAAAATCAACATACTGCAGGTTTAACATCGAAGAGTTGTACAGCCATTGTCATCAAGCAAGCAGAAAAAAAGATATAATAGATGCATTTAGTTGACCTATACAAGTGCCATGCGCACCATTTAAAGATAGAAAAGATACAAAGATACAAATAAAAAATACATACTCACCATCTTTCCTCATCTGCAACAATGTTTGGTCTGAAAGAAGCAAGAGAGGCAGGAGACATTTAAAGTCTCATGTAGGCATCTTGAAATGTCACTTACCTCTTTTCTTTAAGTGGCATGTTTCGTTTCCCTTGCGCAACAGACCCTTGTCTGGGTTTTCGGTCGATGGAATCTGAATCCACTAAGCTTTTGCTGATCCAACTCAAAATTGACTGTAGTGGTATTGTGTTCAGAGCAGAAGCTGTTGAACATATTCTAATGTTTATACAAAAAGTACTACAAAAATACAAAATACAAAATATACAAATCAAAAGGCATTAAAAGCTGCACCCCAGATTACAAAAGCAGTGCAACTGAAATTGAAACAATGCACTAAATCATCTGAAAATCTGTAAATATTCACAACCCTGCAAACAGGCTTTCCAGACGAGCCCTCTTAAAAACAATCAAATCTACCAAAGTATTCTGACACAAGCTGTCATAGTACAGAGTACTCTGCAAAGGCGCATCCAAAGTCAAACAGAGCTCTTGCCCAGCGGAAACGATGATTTAACTGTGTTTTTGTCTGACGCAACAGGCAGGCAACACAGAGGAAATAGGATCTGTGTTTTGCTATGAAAACGAAAGGGTGGGAGAGCTTTTCCCGGGATTTCCCTTGATCATCCAATCGGAGACTCTGGTCATGTCGGGAGCGGCCAATGAGAAAGCTGCCAGCTGAGGTCACTCTATTGTGGGGGAGTGTTTGTAGAGGGGGGGGTTGGGGGTGGAAGAGAGGGGTGAGAGAGTGTGGGAGAGTGGAGGAACTACAGGAGACACAGAGAGCCGGTTGTCTGAGTGCATTGGTGGAGTTATTGGTGGAATCTAACACAGAGAGTGAGAGACAGAGAGACAGAGAGAGAGAGAGAGAGAGAGAGAGAGAGAGAGAGAGAGAGAGAGGGGGAGAGAGAGAGAGAGAGTGTGAAGATGTTTTTAGAGAGGGCTTTGATAAGAGCGGGCCAGGCTTTTGAAGTCCTTTCAGATAACTGCCTGAGCATATCAGTGCTCCGAACCGTTTGTCCTTTCACATGTTGTTCTTTTATTCATATTCTCTTCACACCCTGGCCTTTCTCCACTGACCAGATGAATGCAGAATCTCCTCCCTGCCTCCTTCCTCACCTCTTCCTGTTTCCTGCCTGTGTACCAATGTGTTTGATGCAGGATTGTATTCTGGCAGCTGGGGTTCAACAGATAGATTAACTTCTCACTCCCTTTCATCTATTATACAGCATTCACAGGCAGTGTCTGGCCAGCATTGATAACGCACAGGAGGACCTCTCTCTCCCCCTCTCCGCCCCTCCCCTCTGTTTGGTTGGCACGGTGCCAGTCAGTCCTGCCAGCGTGGCAGTGCTGACTCCATCGTTTCCCCTCTGCTGCTTCCACTTCCCTCTCTCCTCCTCGTCAGCATCACCATCACCATCATCTCTCAGCCAATCACCTCCTTCCGTGGCCAGGCCCAATGGGCTTGTTGCTCTGTGGCATTCCCAGCTCATTCTCATATTTATATACCAGTTGTGTTCAAACTGTAATGCGCCTGTAAAGTCCCCAACAGTAGTGTACGTTTATTTAAACTGGTATTTTCTTTGTAGATCAACATTGAGACTAAATATGTCCTTTCTAAAATGACCTTTCAGAAGGTCTGTGATCACCAAGGACACCCACCCTGGGACGGGAAGCTGCGGTGGTAGGGAAACTGGGGAAAACTTACTGCGTCTCGGCCATCTTGTCCAGCAGGTTCTCGGCCACGGACTTCTCCTTCATCTCCCTGGGGATGCGGTCGGTGGGGTAGTGGTTCTCCACGTCACTCAACTCAGCCTCGTTGGGCGTCATTCCCATCATTCTCTTGCGCCTGCGGAGTGAGGAGGTCGGAGGGAGGGAGGTCAGGAGGAGGGTCGGGAGGGAGGAGGAGTGAGTGGGATGAGGAGGACGAAGAGAAGGGAACAGGAGGAGGGGAGGGGGGAGGGAGGGAAGAGCAGTGAGGAGGAGCAGTGAGGAGGAGGGAGGAAGAGGAGGAGGAGCAAACAGCAGACGTGAGGTGTGTGGATGAACCAAAAGCTCGTATGGAATTAAGTGTGCGAAAGGCGCGTGCATGTTTCATGTTTCCCCCGGTGCTATGATCTTCGATTAGCCAGAGCGTGAGTGAATGTAAAATGGGGTTGGGGCTCTGGGAGAAGTTTGAGTTCCCCCTTGAGGGCCACACTTGCTAATCAGCCTTCTCCTGCTTATGTTAAGCGTGTCGATAACACTTCTCCAAACCGACGCGCTCGGGTAACTCGAGTTAAATATGCTGTTAAATATTTTACCTTCACAATGTCAATTTCTTCCTCTGCTAATTGAATGGGGGGGGGATAGTTCCACTCTTTCCTCGTCTTTCCTCTTTCCTCGTCGATTAGTTATCGCGCACCGTGTTTTTCTCTCCCTGCTTACCAATGCCATTCACTTGTCCATAACTCTAGATACTAATAACAGTATTAGCATTGCATCTCATTATCAGCTGTATGGGTATCATCTGGATTTTACCATAATCTGGCAGATGAAAATCAACGAGTAAGAGTAAAATCAGTCAGCCTCAGCAATAACAGGAAATTATCCTTTTATGTGGTGCCAACATTTCTTTAGCTTCAACCAATTAAGTACAGTTGTTCACAATGACTTCAGTAATGCTGTATGCATTTTATACATTTTTGATATGGGAAGTAAAAATACATATTTCACAAATAAGAAGTAATTTTTAAAATAGGTGTTTCTTGATGAATTTCCGGTTCAGGTTCTTGGAATGTGGCCCGTCTCGAATCCTATTCCTACTCCTTATGTGAATACAATACATTTGAATTAACGTCAAAAGGTAGTTTCCGCTACATGTAACAGTTCACCTGCAAGTATACCCCAGGTAGAAAAAAGACAAAACAATTTTGCCCATGTTTTTGTTTTTTTAAGTGTTTCCTATGAGAGATTAATTATCTTAAGCTTTGGTTTGTCCTTCCTACCTGAAGTCATCCAGCTGTTTGGCCACCTCTGCTTCCTGCAAGCTCTGCACGTCATGGGCAAACTTTCGCTGGAGCTCCTCACTGAGCAGGTCTGGGCGGGTTCGTTCTGGCAGGAGAGAGAGGGACAGTCAGAGGACCATAGAGAAATGAAGACTGGCTGGGTTGCTTTCTCCTCTGTGTTGGAATAGGAGATTTTTTTTGCGTGACTTAACTTTTTGGTTTTTAGCATTAACGTCTTATACATCTCTGTTATGATATACGGAATCTGACTATAGCTGTAAATAGGGTAGTATATATTTCATTAAATACATATTGATTAGGTTAGACTTGGGTTGTAGCTAAGTAGTAAGTTGAACAGAATAATAAGATGGCATTAAACATAAGCCCACTCCAAGAGGCTTTCTTCATCGTCAATTCTTTCAGGAATCCCACATTTCACCATACAGTATTGTTTTACATCCAGTGCCTTTGTAGGTTTTTTTCACTATAATTTTCCACTTTTCAATTGAAATAGTCCGATTACTTACCCAATTCAGTGGAAACATTAGCTGGAACTGCCACTTTGAGACTCTGTAAAACACAAGCAGAGAAAAAACAAAACAAGATCACCTATTGCAAATATAATACAGTTCTACATTATTCTACAGTACCATGTAGAACAGAGAGGGATTCAAGCTTGTGATTGAATATACTCTTGCAGTTACTACACTTTGCCACCAGGGGTCAGTTGAACACTAAATAAGAAGGAAAAACTAGGAAGAAAAACAATACCAAACAAAATAATTGTGGTAGTAATACAGGAATGTAAGAGGATACATTGACTAAAACAAAGGGAGGTTTAACAGGTTAAACAAGCACCAGAAGAAAATAAAAACAGCGTTCAGAGATAAAGAGAGAGGACGTCTCCTCTTGAAGGGCATTCCCACGATCTCAACAGGAAGCCATGGGGTCAGCGACAAACAGACATGTCAACTCAGAAGAGAGGAATACAGCACACACCCACTTAAAGAGAGATGACAGAGTGACATCGACACACAGGTGTGTCGAGAAGAGAGACCCTCTGAGATTTCTATGGAAAAGACGGTGTGGTTTATATACAGACATACAAACTGCACATAGCTTATAAGGAAAACAAACAAAGCAGGCAAACACGAGAACACCTAGATACATACAGACAGGGCCAGGTACACACACACACGCTCATGCACAGACAGACGCACGTGCACGCACAGACGCACACGCACACACACACGCACGCACACGCACACGCACACGCACACACGCGCGAACACCAACAGAACCATGCATTCAAACTTCCAAACTAAAGCCGAGCGATATATTGAATTCATTTTGATTCTGTGGTGTGAAAGAATGCAATATCTATAAATTGCAGAGGCTTCCATGGGGGCATTTTCTCAATTGATTTTTATAGTGCAAAACCAACCGATGAATAAAATGGTGAGGAAGAAGAAGCTTCTGGAGAAACAAACTTCTTTATGCACTTAAGTTGAGAAATAAATCAAAGCAAAATGAGAAGGTCCATCGATCCACGGGGAGATTTCCTCCTCTGAGCGGCTACTATAATCAGTTAAAACCAGCTCCTGAAATCATAATAGCAACAACAATAAGCGCTGATGGGATTCTTCAGTTCACTACTTACAGCATTCTTGTCCAGGAAGTTGTTGTAGAACTCCACAAACTGCTTTTTGGTCTCCTTGGTACTGAGGTTCTTCAAGAGGTCTGCATGGAGGTAGCACAGCTGAGAGGAGGAAGGAAGGAAGGAAGGAAGGAAGGAAGGAAGGAAGGAAGGAAGGAAGGAAGGAAGGAAGGAAGGAAGGAAGGAAGGACAAGAATGGACAGAAGAAAGAACAAGAGAAGATGAGAACAAGATAAAGAAGGAAAAGAAAAGCAAGAAAAAGAAAAGCAGAGAAGAAGGTGGAAAGAAAGAAAGAAAGAAAGAAAGAAAGAAAGAAAGAAACAAAGAAACAAAGAAACAAAAAAAGAAAGACAGAAAAAAAGAAACATGACAAAAAGAAAGAAAGAATGAAATGAACAAAATGGAGACGTTAAAATCATATCATGAAACTTGTATACGGGAATGAAATCTAACGGTCAACGTATACACTATTTGAATTGCCGTTGCCTACAGAGATGTATGTGTGAGTTTTTCGTCTCTCTTTATTGCAACACTTTGGACACGGACCCAGAGCAACAGCAGCCGGGGCACAGCGGGCACCGAGCCAACATCCACACAGTGGACTTTAATGAAACCCATAAGCAATCAATAGACTAAACAATACAGTGTACAGGGGAACATGAGGATGCATGATAGGCACGACTGGAGGCCTATACTGCTGATGTCATCAAGATAGACGGAGGAGGAGGAGTGGGAGGAGGAGTGGGAGGGCACTTTACCTGTGGTTTGTCACAGTGGCTGCATGCGATGCACAGGGGAAGAAGAACAAGCATGCTACACCGTCAATCACAACAACTACACACGCATGCTTACGAGCATGCTTTACTGTCATTTTGAAAGACACACACACACACGCACGCACGCACGCACGCGCGCGCGCACGCACACGTTCTGGGGCAAGGGCGCCACTCTCAAAAAGATAAATACCACACTCGGTCTACGATCACATGCAAGAACCACCGGCTGTGATTTATGTGTGGTTTATTGAGGACTTGAATGAAGTGCAGCGGACGAGTGTGGTGTTGGAGTGTTTGGGGCGATACTTACAGAGCTACACCACTGAAATAGAGACAGTACTGGCAGTCTCGTGCTGAGAGAGCCGAGAACAGAGGCGACAGAGGAACGGTGGAAGCACAGGCGCAGTCATGCACAGGATACGGTTTTGTAAACACCCTTTGCTTTTTTCACTTTGACTGGCCATGACAACGCAATACGCGTTTCTACTTCCCTTGTAATACATGCACATCAATACACACGCACACGCGCACACACGCGCACACACACACACACACACACACGCACACACACCACATTTTCTATCTAGGGTTGGCGTGTTTGTTAAAGAAGACATTGTCTCGGTCACCCATTTACACTCAATACACAATTCAATATACACTATACTTTATACACAGTGTATAAACACTGCACTCTTTACACACTAAACTCTATATACATACATTATACTCTATACACACACACACACACACACACACACACACACACACACACACACACTATACTCTATACACACACACTATACTCTATACACAACAGTACACTCTATTCACAGACTATACTCACTGCACTCTATACAGTGTGCTGTGGTCTGTAGAGTGCAGTCAATACACAGCATACATCTCTCTACACAGTACACAGTAGTAGTGCTAGCACACAGTACTGGTGGTACACAGTACTGGTGGTACACAGTACTGGTGGCGCACAGTACTGGTGGCACACAGTACCGGTGGCACACAGTACTGGTGGTACACAGTACTGGTGGCACACAGTACTGGTGGCACACAGTACTGGTGGCACACAGTGGTTCTCACCAGGGATGCACAGTCAAACTGCAGTATGACGTGCTGCAGGAAGACTAGCAGGTGGGTGGGCCGCCCCTTCACCTGCTCTATGCTGTTGAAATCAGAGTCCTGCTCATCAGGCACCTAGCGATAGAGAAAGAGACGGAGAGACAGAGACAGAGAAAGAGACAAAGAGAAAGGGAGAGAAAGAAGGAGGGATACAGACAGACAGATAGTGAGAGATGCACAAAGGAAGACAGAAGGAGAGCGTGGCATAGACGGACAGAAAGGGAGAAGGAGTGAGAGACAGAGAGAGGAGACATACAGAGCATTAGGGGATATGGGATAGAATGAATATCATTAGAGGCCACAGTTAAGTAGGACTTGGCTTGGCTTCAATTCACTTTGATAGCCACGGAAATACACTCACTTCGTTCAGGTCGTTCTCAAAGTCCTCATCCTCTGCCCCGATGATGCTCATGGCTGGGTTCGAGCCGAGGGCCCCAAACACACCCCGCTGGGAGAAGGAGCAGGAGGAGGAGGTGTGTTCAAGGAGAGAAAAACAAGACAATTAGGAGGAGACGTCGGGAATATACTTTGAACGACAGCACTCCCTCTCTGATGTTATTGACCACCGCTGTGCAGGGCGAGAGAAAATGGCACACTACTGTTAAACTACACAGAGAGAGAAAGGGAGAAAGAGAGGAACACACACACACAGACACACAGGCCATGTCCAAACTATGCCAGAGTTTGGCTTTCCCTACGCACTAAGCTCGTGTTTCCACTTGAGAAAAAGAGAGCTTTAGGAAAAGCTCTGTAAATTAATCTGAAAAATGCTGTGGCTGTGCCGAACACACAAAACATGGGCAATATTTCTGAAAACGATGACATATACTTGATGTCACCTGATCCAGACATCAGCGGTCGGCAGAAATGAGAGTTGGAATTAGCAGTGCAACTAACGATTATTTTCAAAGTCGATGAATCTAACGATATTTTTTTCGATTCAACTTTTATTCTAGAAAAAGTCAAATAGCAAATGCCATCACAAATGACCAGAGTCCAAAGTGATAACTTACATTTGCTTGCTTTATCTGACAGAGCAGCCTAGAAAAGTATTCATTTTATAATAATCCATGAACCAAACATTTGACTTTCTGAAGCATCAAGCAGCAAATATTTGGTACTTGTACGAAACGACATAACTGATCAGGGGTAGACAATAAGGAAAATTTGCCACTGGCCCTCCGGGCCAGTGGCTGTTGAAGATCACTGGCCCGACTAT
>JAOPJI010000008.1:4762516-4773024 GCA_027122695.1 Merluccius productus | reverse complement strand
ACACACACACACACACACACACACACACACACACACACACACACACACACACACACACACACACACACACACTTCTGAATTGGTCATGTTGAGGGATATGGTTGTTGCAAGCAGTAAAACAGTATGTTGATGCAACTATGTACCTCAAACAATTTCAGCTGAAAGAGATCAGGACACACCGACAGACTGGGCCTGTACAAGAGCGGTCTAAACCCACAGTCCAGAATCAAAACCACTTTGAACAAATCTCCTAGCCTTGCAGGCCAGAAAATTAAATTTGCTGCCGCTAGGGGCGTCTAGATTTCTAGGCTACAAATCTCCCATACGGGGCAACAGAATGGGAGGAGGGAGAGAGACGTTCGCCTTTTACAATGAAAAAAACGTTTTCATTTCTAAAAATTGTAACGAACACTTACAAATGAATTATATGTACCAATATCAATTTCTTTGAATGGAACCAGGTCACCGAATGCATTGTACTGTTGCCTGGCTCATGGTGGCGGTTTTCTTGCCAATTTGAACAGCATTGGTCATGGTTAAACGATAAAGGCGGTCTAGGTTAAAACATATATACCAGAAAAGAAACTTGCTTATCGTCTTGTCATTCATTTACCTCTGACACGAATAGTTTTTTGTCTAGCACTACACAAGTAGCACAAGAACGCTTCACATCGATCTCCGCTTGAGAACAAAGTCATTAGACGCACCCAAAGGTGACTCAGCGACATTTGGACACATGACCAGAGAGGTGGTGAGAACGGGCAAACCTGCGATGGCACTTGGGGCAGCAGTGAGGCTTCTCCCCTGTGTGCGTCAACATGTGGGTCTTCAGATGTCCCGACAGGCGAAAGCCTTTCCCGCACTCGGAGCATGTGTAGGGCCGGAGGTTGGTGTGAATCCTCATGTGCTTGCCCAAGTCTCCTGAGGAAGTGTAGCGGCGGTGACAGTCGGAGCACTCGAAGGGCTTCTCGCCGGAGTGCGTCCTCTTGTGCTTCACCAGGTCCCCCGACTGCGCGAAGCTCTTGCTGCATTCGCCGCACTTGTACGGCCGCTCCCCCGTGTGGGTGCGCTGGTGGTTGCGCAGGTGGGAGATGCGGATGAACCTGTTGCCGCAGACGGTGCAGTGGTAGGGTCTCTCCCCGGTGTGTGTCCGCAGGTGTATCTTCAAAGCTCCCAGGTCTCCGATCTTCAGGCCGCAGTCTCCGCACTGGTGGGCCTTCTCGTGGGTGTGCAGTTTGGTGTGAATGCGCAGGTTCTTCCCAGAGTTGAAGTTCTTCCCGCAGGTGGAGCAGTGGAAGGGTTTGTCGCTCGAGTGAGACCTGAGGTGGATGTCCAGACTGGCTTTGAAGCCAAACTGTTTTCCGCACTCGGGACATGCGTAGTCCTTCTTGCCGGAGTGGGTGGTCAGGTGACACTTGAGGTGGTGGGAACGCAGGAAGGCCTTGCCACAGACCTCGCACTTGTACGGCTTTTCGCCCGTGTGGATCTTCATGTGCTGCCGCCAGCCGCTGCGTTCGGAGAACCTCTTGCCGCACTCCTTGCAGACGAACGGCCGGTCCCCCGTGTGGATGCGCATGTGGTCTCCCAGGCTCTGCGGCGTGGCCATCTGCTTGCCACACTCTGAGCAGCGCACGCCGGTGTCCAGGCAGATGGGACTGTCGAGGGGCCTCGCGTCCTCTGGCTCGTGGCAGACGTGAGGACCCTGACCCCAGGTCTTTTCAAAACTCTTCCCGCAGTCGCCGCAGCTGAGGTGCCCGCCCCTGGTGACCACAGACATGTCATGCCAACGCTGGCAGTGGTTCCTGAGGTTCTTAAGGTACTGGAAGCTGCGGGCACACATCGGACACGGGTGGAGCCGCCGCGGGGGTGCCGAGGGATGGGCTTCCCGGGCGTGGGCTCGGAGGGCTACCTTAGAGTTGAAAGTGCTGCTGCAGTCCGTACAGCTGTGCTTGGGGGTGCGGCTTAGTTTTTTGCTGGAAAGGCAATTTTTCAAGTCGTCGAGGTACTCTTTCTGGTGGACCCATTTGACGTGATTCTCCAGGAAATCCCAGTTGGTGAAGGAGACACTGCAGTGGGGACAGGGGAAGAACTGCAAGTCCCCTTCGGAAACAAGCATCGAAAGAGTCAAATGTCAATTTTTTATTGCAATATCATCAGTAAAATATGCTGTACAACAATTAAGAACATTTAGTGCTTTGGAGAATTGCAACAGACAATAGCTCACTAGATGAACTGATGACGTGAATAAATAGAAATGTGAATTGACAAAATGTAAATATTGTAAACCTTGAACCACTTTTTCAGAATCATGAACTGAATTACTATCTACCTTCACCGTGTCCTGCCTCGCCCCCTCCTCCTCCATCATTAGTTTGGTTGTTCTCTGCATCTTCACCATCTTCTTGTAACTGCTGGCCGCTGCCACTCTCCTTTTCAACACTGGACCCTGGTTCCTTCTTCACCAATGCAGCAGTGAAATCTGGCTCCAGTTGTGAATCACACTCATGCTTAATGTGTATGCCATTTTGCTCTGTGGATTGAGCAGACTTGGATGTAAACGTGTCAGAGTCGGTGTGAAGGTCGAGGCAAGGCGTCGTGCTGCTGATGGCCCGCACCTCTGGCTCCTCCTTGATCTTGATGTTCAGTTCAAGTGCATTTGCGTGACACTGGCCAGTGTCGTCCTCTTCATCCACATCCAACTGTAATTTGGACTCTATTTTGGTGATGACCAGATCGGCACGTTTAACCGTCTTTGCCTTCTTGAGCAACGACCTCCTCCTGGCATACTTGATCTTCATCTCGTCACTATTTTCATCTCCTCTTTTGTAGCCTACAGATCAAAACACATTGGTAGTGTGGTTAGGGGTGTACACACATAATAAACGCACGCGTTTCAGATGGTTCAGATAGTTTATATATATAACGCATTTAAATAGTGTACTAATAATAAATAACACGCATTTAAAATAATGTAATAAAAGCTAAAACAGCGATTCTATCCATTTCGATCCGATCCTTTCCATCATTGTCTAGCAACGCTTAAACTCAACCACTGTCCGCACTCCTGCCAGATGCCGTTTATCCGCGGTTTCCGCCAGCCATGTCGTGTATAACATGTCGTGTATAACATGACAGTACAGTACCTGCTTGGTTATGGAGGATAACGCGGGGTCGCTCTGAGCCGCAGTGTTAGTTAGCAGAACCGCAATCCAGCGAGACAGGCACCATGGTCAAGCATCAAATGAGCAGATTTGACAATATACCGGAAATGTACCGGAAAAAGCAAACCACTTCCGGTGGTTCTGACCAATCATTCCCCTTATCAACATTATGGTTTGTTGTTTGTTGACTGTTTGATAGTATTACTGATATTATAACTCATATGTCAATGTAAATAATATAAAACAGGCAGACAGAAGGATAGAAGTCAATATTAGTATTTAGGCAAAAAAAAACAGTTTTATTCCACTTTGACTCATCACCAGGAGAGCATCTCCAGGCATACAGTCTTTACAGTCCTCTGCACAACACGGTTCCCTTCTTAGAAAAAAAACACAGGAAAATAAACAACATAAGACAGCATGTGAAAAAAGTAAGAAAAACAAATAAACTGGACAAATGGTTGTAATGCTTATTTGTGTTAGTGACGGTTGCAGTAATACATATTTTCTTACAAATAAAGTGAGTTTTTTGTGAGATTTGAGTTTGATAAAATGTTTTCTTTGCTTTGATAAGAGATACAACAGCACCATTCAGACATGATCCACTACAACCGCATGCCATTCAGCCACTCTTCAAACAGCATATCATTGTGTGGGTGGATGGTATATCGATTAGGATGAACCTCATCCTCTCACTTTCACATAAATAACAGAGCTTATAGCCTCCACTGAGTGCACAAAGAATGAAATTAAGACCAAACATATTATACCATTACATCGCAACAAAAAACACAAACTCCTTGATAAGGATGGTGGTCAGAAGTTCAGCAAGTTCAACAAGTTATTTTTTTCTCAACACATTTCTCACCAGGAGACAATTTCCAACTTCATTCATTGTACTTTTCCAAATCATTACAATCTACGAATAACAATTCCTCTGCTGTATATGCCTCTCTTTAAATTAACAAACTGTAAATTTAATTGACCTATCGAGTCATCAGGGGGTTCGACACAAAAACTATTCCAGCAAATGCCCCAGAAAATAACAATGTTCAGTCCTTCATTTGTTCACATTGATTCAAATGAAAAACAAAACTATCCTTCAATTGCTAAGAAACAAAAACAAAACAAAACATCTTGATGTTATTCCTCCATAAACTGACCCCAGTGGTGGATCATTTCAGATTCAGGAAGAGAAAATCCTGCTCATCCCTCCAGCAAGGCACTAAGCCAGCTGATTTCATTCATTACAGTACGACTCCAAACCATACCTGTCAACGCTCCCGTACAGGATTCTCCTGTATTTTACCCTTCTCTCCCGCTGTCCGCCCGTTTAAATATTTCCCAGTAAATGTCTCGTATTTTTAACCTCTTATAAAAAGGTTTATAAGAACATAACTCACTTAATAGGCACCTAATTGTAGTCACTTGCTAAATGTAGGAACTAGTTAACCCAATCCTTGTTGCACTGATATTTTAAAGCAAGTGGTGATTTTAGGATTCTCTGCGTGTACCCTTGTCTAACTCTACGGGGTACGTGGACAGTGGTAGAGGTGGTGGGAGGTGGGAGGTGGGAAAACGTCCCCCCCATCTCCATGTTGACAGCTTGGCTCCAAATGGTAGGCAGTTATTTCATTTTCCAAACCTAAAGAACCTGCCGACCCTGGATGGCCATACATGTATTACACGTTGTTGAATTTAAATAGTTGAGCATGTGAGCCTATTGACCACAGACAAGGCAAGCTGAAATGAAGGCAAATGAGCAAATTAACAATGACAAACCAATAATAAACATCCAAGAACATCAACCATGTAACAGCTCACATGAATGAATATGCAAAAATATACTCAAAAGTTTACAGTCAGTTTTAACAAGGACGAAGTAGGCCGCTATATATATATATTAAATAATTGCATTCACTCAGGATATAAATCCATGGGTGGACATACCATTCCCCCCCCCCCCCCTCCCCCAGACGCAATCAAGTGTTGCACATCACGGTGCAGTGACTGCACTGTTGTTCGCCATGGCAACTGCTGATTGTCACTTTCACAGGTTTAAAAGCACATGTTGGTTCCAAAGCAAGCAGGTGAGGCCCCTCTCCCATGCAACGGCCAATGGGAAGAAGAAGAAGAGTAAAGGCAGTACTCCAGCTCCAGTCCCGTCCATGTGCTGCATGTGGCTGGCTGCTGAGCACACACCCCCCCCCCCCCCTCCACACACACACACACACACGCACGCACACACACGCACGCACACACGCACGCACACGCACACACACAAACACACAAACACACACACACACACACAGTGACGTTAGCGGAGCAGACACGGTAAGCAGGCGCGGTGCACTCTGGAGACAGCTGGCTTGGTCATGTGTAGCATTGAAATACAGCGATTCATAACGCAATACAGGACAATCAGTTAATAATTACACAGTGTATGTATGTACAAATAGGTTCATAACGCAGACCTCCACTGACATTAGATGCCTCATCTTTTGGCCGTTTTCTTTGACTTGCAGCTATTTGTTATTTTGTTATTTCCTGGCGGCGCACCTTAACCAAACACTATGAAACGCTTGCCTTTTTGTAACCTTAGGGGGGGTGGCGTTGAAACATGCTACATCGCGTTACCACGGACACGGCCAACGTTACTATTGACAAACATCGAGTGTCCATTCACCCGTCTCTCCAGGTCCTCTACATGGCCATAGTGGTGAGGTGTTGGTGCCCCAGCAGCCCCTTGCGCCCCGCCCCTCCCCCCGGGTGTGCCCCTGCATTGCCATGGCCACAGTACTCCTGCAGGTTCTGCCGCAGGGTGACCAGCGCCGAACCCAGACAGGCGCGGTTGGGCGCCAGGATGCCGCCGGGCAGCTGGATGAGGACGGTGGCCACCCCGGCCATGCCGTCGTCCGTGGGCTCCAGGGTGATGGGCCCCACCTTGAAGGAGGAGTAGGAGAAGCCCATGAGCTGGGAGAGGAAGGGGTCCGAGCGGCAGAAGTGCTGGTAGCCACTGTGCGTGGACGGGTGGTGGTGGTGGTGGGAGGCCGGGGTGCCACCAGTGGTGCCGGTGCCGGTGTAGTGGTGGGCGTTGAGGTAGTGCAGGGGCAGGTGCTGCCCGCTGTTGCCCCCGCTGCCCAGGTTGAGGTGGTGGTGATGGTGGTGGTGGTGGTGGTGCGCCGTGGGCCCGGAGCCCGGCTCGTGCTTGTAAGAGACGGCGCCAGCCCGGCCACGCTGGCTGACCACCACGGCGCCCAGCTTGCCGGTGCGGGCGTGGGCCAGGGACACAGTGCTGCCCCCCCCTCCCCCGCCCACAGACGGCAGGTAGATGAGCTGCGGCTCCTCGGGCTCCAGGTACACTGTGAGCTTGGCGAAGGGACGCGACGCCATCTTGGTCATCTCCTGGATGTGACGCTGCTGCTCCCGCCGGAAGTCCAGGAACTGTTTGACCTTCCAGAGGAGCACGCACACCGACAGGAAGAGGAAGAAGCAGGAGAAGAAGACGGAGAAGAAGACGAAGAGGTCGATGTGGGCCTGGTCCTGCCGCAGGAACAGCAGGCCCTGGGACTCGCCCTGCTGCTCCGCCGTGCCCACGCCCCGCAGTGCGATGTAGAAGCGGCTGGACTTGAGCGAGTGCACCTCGTGGGGGAAGGTGATGACCACACGGTCGCAGACGCCGCGCACGATCAGCACCGTCTGGGGCTTCCACACGGTGATGTAGGAGATGAGCCCCTCCGCCCGCTCCTCCCGCACCTCCCTCTCCGGCCCGGCGGGGGGCTTGGCCTGCAGCTGCAGGGCGTTGCTGGACAGCGCCGGACCGGCCGGCACGCTGGTCGAGGCGTTGGCAAACACCTTCATGGGGGACGGTGGTGTCTCCTTATCGCCGCTTGTCACGCCGGCACGCGCCGCCGGCGTGTCGTCTTCGACCCGGAGGGTGTGCACGCCCGTGTGGCGGTTGACGTCCACAGTGAAGGTATCGTGGGAGTTGGACACGTACACCTCCACCTCGCCAAAGGTGACGTCGATGGTGACACGGATGTCCACGTTGGTGAACTTGGGCTGGGCGCTGAAGAAGACGGTGCGGCCGCGGGGCAGGTTGCGGATGGCCGGGTCGTGGAAGCAGTTGGTCTGGGAGGTGGGGTCGAAGCAGCACTCGCTGTCCACGTTGAACTGCCGGTAACACTGGCGCCCGTTCACCGGCGTGCCATTGAAGGAGTCCTTACACTTGGCGCACTGCAGGCCGGCGGGGAGAGTGCAGAAGAAAACGGTTTTGTATTATACTGACTTTTTTGGGGGAAGCTACTTGATGGAGGCAAGGGGTGAATCTCTTTTTTAACAGCTTTCTTGCCGTGTGTACCTGCTGTCTGTAGCAGTCCTTGCGGTCACTGGAGGAGGTGCTGGGACACTGGACGGTCTCTGTGTTGTTCTGGCAGGGGCAGCCCGTGCCATCGTGCTCGATGCAGGTGTCTGCGTGGCCATTACACTGGCACCTGTAGGGCGGAGAGGACAGTAGAGAATAGAGCAGTAGCAGACGTTGATGATGGCCTACAAACCTTTATATTCTATTACTTTGCCACTGAAAATGTATAAACAGTGCTCCACTGAGCTCTAGGACAAGGGTAAGTGCAACTTTAAGATCACAACATTCAGTTTTCTTTGCAATGTACATAATACAACTGGACCAATGTCATAGATGGCAACAAAATATGAAATGTGTTTATACCGGAAGCATACCGGAAGCTAGGTTGCCGCTTCCCTAGCCAAGCTCTGAGATGTACTATTTTTTCTGAGATGTACTATTTTCGTGTTGTCCAGAGTTAAAATATTTTTTCAACTTTGACGCTGACCTTTTGCTCCTGCCCGCCGCTCGGCGCAAACCAAGTTGTGATCTTTTACTGTTGTCGAAACTCTGTGTCGAAATTCTGACCGCCACCCTTTCAGCTGCCAGCCGGTTAGCTATCTTGCTAAAAACATGAGCATTTTTAGCTCGCTACTAGGGCCAGTCCTGAACAAAATCCAGAGTCGCTGGTCTTAAAAGTTTTAGTGGGCTTCTCTACTCGAGAGACTGAGAAACTGCATCGCTTCCTCCCTACTGGATGCCAGCAAACCTACAGCCCAGGAGCTAACCAGCACCATGGCTCCACTCGCCTCTCCACCTGGGTGTGGCAGCTGCCTCCACCTGAGTCAGAGGATCGCTGAGCTGGAGGGGCGCATTTCGACCTTGCACCAGATAAAGGAAAATGAGTTGCACATCGACTCGATGGTTGCCTTAGCAACATCCAGGCTGACTGACAATGACACCACTCTCCCCTGGCTTGGCACTACCACCATCGGAGAGCCAGTGATAATAAAAGCTCTACCAGTCCCCCTGGAAGATACATGGCCCAGCCTGGGAGCTAGACCAAAGAAACTGCACTGCTCTACTCAGTTTGCCCCAGAGCCCTGGATTACTGCTCGGGGAAATAAACATCGGAGAAGGCGTTCCTGTGGGGCCTCGACCACCACCTCGCAAGGACAGCAGCCTCTGCCTCTCGCTCCTGTAGAAGTCCTTCACCTCAGCAATAAGTTCCATGCTCTGGAGCAGTTGCCTACATCACAGCCAACCCAGTCTGCACCTCCTGCTGGTATTCCTGATGCCTCGGCTGCCTATCCAGAGGCCGCGGTAGTGGGGCTGGGCACTGCTCCTGCACCAGTGTCTACTGTCTCTGTGTCTGTGGCTCCAGCTGGGTCTTCACCCAGCCCATACACAACCAGATCTTGCATTCCACCTGGTTCATCTCAGCCAGATAATCCTCCACCATCAACCATTGTCCTCGGGAGCTCCATCGTGAGGCATATTAGAGTGAGGGGGGGGACACACCTACTGCTTTCCTGGAGCCTGTGTGTCAGACATCCTGGAACAGCTACCCACAGCACTACAACAACACCCGGAGTACACCAGGCTCATTGTGCACGTTTGGTCTAATGACACCAGGAAACTGCAGTCTGAGACATTAAAGGGATTTCAGATCTCTCCTGACTACAATCCTGACGACAGGTAAAAGAATCCTGATTTTTGGTCCAATCCCAACTCTTAGACGTGGCCACGGCTGCTTCACCAGGCTTCTCTCTCTCCACAACTGGCTTAATGCAGAGTGCACAACCCTTGGAATCCACTTAATTGACAATTTCAACCTCTTGGAACTGTAGTGATGTAACAGAGATGGACTCCATCCCAACCGCACTGGTGCACACTTTCTCTCTGAAAACATGGACTTTGCCATCCTACACACTGTCATAGATGACTGAAAAAGGCCATGCCCCAACAAGGTAATCACATCACCCATACAAATAGAACAAAGTCAATTTAAATCAGTTACCTTGTATTGTTACTACAGTCAGTCATGGTCACTGCAAGGGCCCTGGACTACTAAACAATTACTCCCTAAACTCTGCCAGGCGGGCAGTCTGTCTAATATTATCCCAGTTAACATTTGCAACAGGCAACATGTGAGATCCACTAACCATCAGTTAAACTGTGCTACTCGTGGTATAAATGCAAGTTATCTAATCTCCATCCCATTAAATGTTCCACATCCTGCACTAAGAAAGACCCGATGGGAAAAAATGGATATGGCACTTCTCAATGTTCGATCACTAAACAATAAGACCATTGTTATTAATGAACTTGTATCCGAATATAAAATTGAATGCATGTTTTTAACGGAAACCTGGTTAAACAGCGACTTGTCTTGGCAATCTCAGACCACTACTGTATTTTGTTCTCTGCATTGTTACCATCATCCAGCCTGGTTACTGAGCAGGTTGTTAGGAAACGTTATCTTACCTCTGAAGTTGCTGAAAATGCTGATAATCATATTAATAACATACCCCCCACAGATCCTTCCTTCCTCTTGTGATGATTTAATCAACAACTTAGTAATAAGCTGAAGACTACCATTGACGCTATAGCACCAGCCAAACTTAAGAACATTAAACCTAAACAGAAACCACCATGGAGAACTGGGGATATTATTAACTTAAAGAAAAACTGTAGAAAAGCTGAGCGTCAATGGAGAAAAACAAAGCTGCATGTCCACTGTGACATTTTTAAAGAACACCTCACCGTCTTCTGTCCGTCTTCTTTCCGCTTATCCAGGGTCGGGTCGCGGGGGCAGCAGCCTAAGCAGGGAAGCACAGACTTCCCTCTCACCAACCACTTCGTCCAGCTCTTCCCGGGGGATCCCGAGGCGTTCCCAGGCCAGCCGAGAGACATAGTCTCTCCAGTGTGTCCTGGGTCTTCCCCGGGGTCTCCTACCAGTGGGACGTGCCCTGAACACCTCACCAGGGAGGCGTCCGGGAGGC
>JAOPJI010000008.1:4749175-4762416 GCA_027122695.1 Merluccius productus | reverse complement strand
AGTTTGAAAGACGATTCTCCTCCCGCCCCTTGGATCAGCCGAGGTCTATCGGTCGATGCCAGACTATACATTTATGTCATAGTCTGGTTTATCAGGCTAGTTGTACCCCAATATTCCCAGTGAAAAAGGCACCCATTGAGGGGCAACCAACAGCATCGAAGTTTGTCCAAGACTTGAAAAAGGTAAATGATGCAGTGCATCCAAGAACACCCATTGTTCCAGATCCTCACACACTATTAACACAGGTACCTGGGGATAGTAAATGGTTTTCAGTGGTCGACTAAGCAAACACGTTCTTTAGTATACCGGTGAATCCAGCCAGCCAATACTGGTTTGCGTTTCAGTTTGATGGTAAATCGTATACGTGGACTAGGGTATTGTGAATCACCAGCAATTTTCGCCGCAGCGCTGCACGACAATTTGGTTACTTCAGTACACCCGGGGGGTAGTACATTCATTTAATATGTAGACTAATTCATGATATTTTTCTGGCCACAAGGCCAGTTCAGCTAAACTACAATTTGTAATGCAAAAGAGTTAAGTTCCTGGGCCACATCATTACACCGGACGGCAAGTCCCTTAGTGAGGACAGGATAGAGGCAATCCAAACTATGCCGAAATCGGTTACTAAAAACAGATGATGGGGTTCTTAGGAATGAGGGGCTACTATAGACAGTGGATACCCGATTATACAAATTTAGTACCTAAACTTGGGGTTACCAGACCATATACGGCCCTTCACACAGAGGGGGAGCTAAATGGTTACATGACTTCTGTACTACTACAAAAGCATGGGGGCAAGATGCGCCCCATTGCCTATTTTTCATCCAAATTAGATCCGGTGGCGTCCGGTCTACCTCATTGTTTGAAGGCGGTGGCAGCAGCAGCAACAGCATTTACGGCCAGTAGGGGGCTGGTGGGTTATATGCCATTAACTTTGCTCATGCCTCATGAGGTTTAATCTATTTTGTTAACACAGAACACGTCACATCTAATGGCATTGAGATTCTTATCGTACCATAACATGGAGATGTACTATTTTCGTGTTGTCCAGAGTTAAAATATTTTTTCAACTTTGACGCTGACCTTTTGCTCCTGCCTGCTGCTCGGCGCAAACCAAGTTGTGATCTTTTTCTCTGTTGTCTTTGCCATCCTACACACATAGATGACTGAGAAAGTCCATGCCCCCACAAGGTAATCACATCACCCATACAAATAGAACAAATTCAATTAAATCAGTTAGTATCAGTCTGTCATGGTCTGGACTACTAAACAACTAAGGGGCCTGGACTACTAAACAATTACTCCCTAAACTCTGCCAGTCGGGCAGTCTGTTTTCAGTCTAATTTCATCCCAGTTAACATTCGCGACAGGCAACATGTGAGATCCACTAACCATCAATTAAACTGTGCTACTCGTGGTATAACTGCAAGTAATCTAATCTCCATCCCATTAAATGTTCCACATCCTGCACTAAGAAAGACCGGATGGGAAAAAATGCATATGGCACTGCTCAATGTTCGATTACTAAGCAATAAGACCTTTGTTATTAACAAATTCATATCCAAACATACCATTTTTAACGGAAACCTGGTTAAACAGCGACAGACCTGCTGTTCTTATTGAGATGTCCCCTCCATGCTATATTTTTGAGTTTTCTACAAGGCATGGAAAAAAAGGCGGTGGGACATCCTCTATATTTGCTGATGCCGTGAACTGTAGAAATATCCCTATTGATGATTTTTGCTCCTTTGAACATCATGCTGTACTGTTAAAATCCCAACCCCATGTGCTTGTTATAACAATATATAGACCCCCTAAACAGTGTCCTACCTTTTTAGATGACTTCACTGAAATGTTGTCTATTGTCAGAACTAATTATGACAACAATATGGTCATAGGTGATTTTAATCTACATGTGGATAATGCGGCCGACTCTAAAGCTGCTGAGTTCCTAAATATGTTGAGCTCTATGGATTTGACTCAACATGTAAATGGGCCGACTCACAACCGCGTTGTGATCTAGTTATTACTCATGGTCTAAGGATTGACGTATCCTCTGTAATTGACTTGGCAATCTCAGACCACTACTGTATTTTCTTCTCTGCATTGTTACCATCATCCAGCCTCGTTACTGAGCAGGTTGTTAGGAAACCTCTGAAGTTGCTGAAAATTTCATGAACCATATTAATAACATACCCCCACAGATCCTTCCTTCTTGTGTTGATTTAGTCAACAAGTTTAATAATAAGTTGAAGACTACCATTGACCGAAAAAGAAACCACCGTGGAGAACTGGGGATATTATTAACTTAAAGAAAAACTGTAGAAAAGCTAAGCGTCAATGGCGAACAACTAAGCTGGATGTTCACTATGACATCAAGAACACCTCACTATCTTCAACAAAGAAATTAGAAATGCAAGACAAGCTCATTTCTCAAAGCTGATTTTTAATCCCAGAATGCTCTTCTCAACTATTGACAGCCTCATAAATCCAGTTCCAAAAAGCCACTCTTTCATCATCTCACATCAAAATGCGAAGAGTTTGCAGCATTTTTCAGAGATAAGATAACAAAAATCAGGTTGGATCTAAACCTTGTTACTGAATGTGCATAAGCCACTGCCTTTGGACACTTTCCCTCTGCCTATGACTGCTATGAATGTTTTTGCTGCTGTTGATAAAGAAATGCTCAGGAGCAAAGTGATGCAACTAAAACCCTCAACCTGCTCACTCGACTCTATCCCCACCAACTGTGTTTAATTGCCTAGAGGATGAAGTGCTAGCGATTGTAAATCACTCACTACTGGTATCTTCCCCTGGCACTGAAAACTGCTATTGTGAAACCTCTCCTAAAGAAAAGTAACCTGGATCCTTCAGTGCTAAACAATTTTAGGCCAATTTCAAACCTTCCTTTTTTAAGTAAAATTCTTGAGAAATGAGTACTTAAACAGCTAAACGATTACCTACATTTGAACTGTGTATTTGAGAAGTTTCAATCTGGCTTTGTTGATGTAAATGTAAATGACCTGAGAATGAACATGGATGAGAAGAAACTCTCAACATTATTAGTACTTTTAGACTTTTAAGTCTAAAAGTAGATATAATGAGTTATGCGGTAAAACGTAGTAGTGTGGATGTAGCCCTAGTCGGTTGACTGTATACACACGGAACAGCAGAGGGTGGCAGTACTCACTTCTCACACTTTCCCTGCAAAAGGAAGTAACCACTGAGGCAGCTCTCACACTTGTCTCCCACGCTGTTGTTACGGCAACTCACACACACAGCGCTCTCCTCGCTGGGGCCCTCGGACACCCAGCTCTGGATCTGGTTCATGGAGCAAACAAAAGGGACAGACATATACTGGTGAGTACTGGGAACATTCTGCAGGACCCACTGACTACAATCAAAGCAACCAGAACACAGACCCCTTAAAGGGGAACTTTGCTGATTTTCAACCGGCTTTGAATCATTACAATGTCGGTAGTAAATGCAAATGAACAATGTTTACCTTTTCCTCCATGTTCCACCCAGATCCCCCCTCTGCTGGATGACGCGTTTCACATCATACATTGTAATGATAAAAAGCCGGTTGAAAAGAAGTTCCCTATTAAGTGAAAGTCTGAAAGGATATCAATTTACTACCAGGATAGTCTAGTTACTGAGACTCACCAAGGTTCTGGGTTCCCCAATGTCCGTTGGCATCCTTGAGCAAGAGGCTCAAGGTTTACTGTAAGTGGCTTTGTATAACAGCTACTGCTAAATGAAGTACTGCTTAGCAGTAATAATACGAATAATAAATAAATAACTTAGCAGAGGCTTTTATCCAAAGCAACTTAGACTGTCGTGAATACAGATACACAATGTTAATTTCAATTTTAAAAAGTCTGCATTAATCACTGAGACCCAAAATGATGGGAAAATAGGGTCCAGGTTGGACCTGCGCAGTTAAGGGGTTAGGCATCCTTCCTTGCCTACAGGTAGGTTGAGGAGGTTGGGGATCGAACCCAGTACTGCAACCACAACACACCGGAAAAAATAACAGGTACTACTCACGCTGACGGAGTCCAGGGGGAAGTCACGGGGGTTGTCCTGGGCCTTGTTGTGCTCGTCGCGGGAGAGACACAGAGCGCTGTTCCCCTGGCAGAACTCCCGGCACGGCCGGCACGCCCCCCCACCCCTCGCCGAGCCCACGAACAGAGGCTTGCACTTCTCACAGTGTTTGCCCTGGAGTAGAGAAACAGGTCGGTGCATGTTGTAATGATGTTGAATGTGAAAGTGAGGTGGGTGTGTGTGTGTGTGTGTGTTAGTGTCAGAGCTGATGAAACCAATTAGTCTATTATAAGATAATATAGTTTTTAAGTCATAATTATATTTGGGAAATTGTAGAAATCATTGATTCGCAACACAGCATACAGTTTGATCTCCACCAAGCAACTGGCTTGGCTGACATCTATCTTTAAAAAAATCCTACGCACCGATGGAAGACATCAACTCAAACTAATTCATCGGCATCTCAGATGATCTCTACATGTGATGCCACCACACGTGTACGGGCATGTGTATGTACGTGCATGTGACGTGCTTGTGTGTGTTGTCCGTCCACTCACGATGGTGTTGTTGTGGCACTCCAGGCAGAAGTCGGGCCTGCTGACGCCAGCACAGTTGCTGTGTTTGTTGCAGCTGCACTGGGACGAGCAGTTCTCCCCCACGAAGCCAAAGTGACACTTGCACACCCCCGGAGACACGCATGTCCCGTTCACACAGCCCTGCGCACACAGCGGCTCACACTGCCCGGACACACTGGGCCAGACGCAGAGAATGGGGGGGGGGAATAAGGGGGTTAATGGTGAATAGAGATGTGGGGTTTAACGGCTGTGGCTACTGTGGTACACTTTCTCTAGGTTTAGATTTCATCACATTGGTATGAACGCAAGAGGGCCTCAAACAGTGATCAGTGTATTTTCCAGGGGAAAAAATATAAGAAATGCACACACCCTCTCTCACTCACTGATCGTCTCCCTCACACGTGTCATTTTTTACTATAAACTAGGTTTCACTCACGTCCCACACTCACACACTTATTCTCACACATTCAGTCTCACACACACACTCAGTCCTTCACACAGTGATGCTCACACACACTACCCCTCCTCCAGATAATACAGCTTGTACATTGTGATGTCACATCGCATTGGAATGTTAGTTATTATGTTAGTAGCCATGTTTTCTTGGTCATTGTTCAGTAATGAATCGTAAACTGATTTGTCATTATGGGGAGATTGTTGTGTTTGAAACTGCCACAGCGTTTTAATGCGAGACGTGGCAAAAGATAGTTTTCCTTAGTCTAAGTTGCAGTATATTTACGTTGCTTAAGGATTTTACAGTACTACAACGCTCTTGAGTCCTCTCAATATAGCTTTTTCACCATAAAAAAAACCCCATGATGCATTCTGATGTACAAGCCCTATAGACGGTGCTGCCAGTGCTCACCTGCTGAGTAAGTATCCATGCTTGCAGGTGCAGTGGAAGCCATGGTCCAGGTCGTGGCAGTCTTGGGTGGCATTGCAATCGTGGTGGCAGTTGGAACACTCGTCCTCCTCGGGGCAGTGGAGGAAGGACCAGCTGCTGTTCCTTAGGGGACACACCCCCTCACTCACACCTGGGAACCAATCAGGATGGACGGACATCAGCCCGAAACAAGATTAGATTTTAAGAGAAAATGTGTCACTTCAGCTGAAATTCAAATCACAAGATCTTGACACTTAATCATCAACATTCAGCCACGATGTCGCTCCTAATATTTGTTGTTCAGCAAGCATTGTTTGACACGCATATATTTCTCAGCACAGCATGCTCACAACAAACACATGTGATTTGTCCGGCTGTTTGTCTGGCAGTAAGGAACAGTTGAGCCATTAGATCAGACTGGTTCCATCCTGTGTTGAACCATTAGTTTAGCCTAACCTCCACTGTGTTAGCCATTATATTATATTGGTTTAGTACTGTTAAACCAGTAGATTAGCCCAGCCTCACTGTGTTAGCCATTATATTATATTGGTTTAGTACTGTTACACCAGTAGATTAGCCTAGCATCCAGTACTGTGTTAGCCATTGTATTATATTGGTTCAGTACTGTTGAACCATTAGATTAGCCTTGCCTCTAGTACTGGGTTAGCCATTGTATTATATCGGTTCAGTATTGTTGAACCATTAGATTAGCCTAGCCTCCAGTAATGTGTTAGCCATTGTATTAGCCCTATTCAGTTCTGTATATCTGAGTGGCGGTTCTCACCATCGAGCCCTCCCTGCAGGCAGCGTCCGGCTCCGTTGCCCCCGCGGGCGGCGCACCAGCCACACTGGGGCCTGGCGATGCACTGGGAGCACTGGGTGAGCTGGGAGCACTGGGGGGAGCAAGAGTCTCCCCCGGAGAGCAGGCGGCCACACTGGCCCGCCTCACAGCGCAGTGGCACAAAGGACGGACTCATGCACTACAGGGGGGAGAAGAGGACAGGAATGTGTGGGAGGAGTGGTGGCTCACGAGGTCAGCAGTTCACACCATCCGTAAGTCAAACTTATCTTCTACATCTCTCATCAAAGCCCATTTGTTTAAGTAGGCCAACTCGGCTTTTTGTCTATTTGCCCTTTTTTGTCAGTTTCCTCTTGTTGTTCAGATTTCTAGTGTCTTCCTTCTCCTGTTTATTTGTTATATACTGTGCTATAAGGTGACGTTAAGTGTCCTGAAAGTCAGTCATCATTATCATTATTATTATTATTATTATTATTATTATTGTATAGCTCATATTCACCAAGAACAAGTGACCCCATCACCTGACATACAATCCTACTTAAATGTAATAATCATAAGGATTTAGCA
Organism: Merluccius productus; assembly: GCA_027122695.1. NCBI lineage: Eukaryota > Metazoa > Chordata > Actinopteri > Gadiformes > Merlucciidae > Merluccius > Merluccius productus. The sequence goes on along the minus strand of JAOPJI010000008.1, from coordinate 4,755,542 downwards.
CCTCTAAAATAGCCTTCATAGATCTAGAAACCTTCCAGTGTTTACTATGAGACAAGAGCAAACCGAGCCCCACCTGCTGCAGAGCCATGCTCCACACGCAGTGCTGCCAGCCGCCGTCGGAGCCCCGCGAGCCCAGGCACAGGCTGCAGTTTTGGAGGCTGTGGCAGGGGGGAGGGCAGGGCAGCGGGGGGGACGACTCCACCTGCATGGGGGAGACGTTGAGCAGGGCGTAGCTGAAGCATGTCCAGTCGTAGGTGGGGTTGACGCTGAGAATGCGACGGGTCTCGCCTGTAGGGGGACATCATTGGGGAGCCAGGAGTGATTTGTTGGATGCTGCTGGATATTGTTGGGCGGCGGACACTTTATGAGCTCTATTATAGGGTGTTGCGACGCCTCACAGAAAACCTGCCTCTGTGAATCTGGAGCGCTGCACTAAAATATAGCACCCATGTCTTATGGAGGATGTACTGAACTTCATCATTTTTAAAACAATTCTTCACCGCATAAATACTATATTACACACATAGAAAATTACATAAATAAATATTCTCTACTCCATTCCCTTACCTGTGCGTTTAAACTGGCGGGTCCACATGCATTTCCCCGACGCGGTGCACTTGGGACAGTCGGATGCCTCACAGCTGGTCTCAGTGCAGTTGCTGGAGAGGAAGATCTCCCTCTGGTTGATGCGACAGTCGTACTCTGAGGTGCAACTGACAGAGCTGCTGATGCAGGCCCCCTCTGGACAGTTGGTGCACCACTTGCACTGCAGGGCCGGCTGGGGAGGGAGGTACGTTCAGTGGTCTGCTCAAACGTATTGTCGTGATTCTGATGCTTGTTTTTATTTTAAATTCATGTATTGTTGATGTTGCTGCCGCGTTGTTTCACTTGTTAAGCACTTCGTATTGCTGTTTTGCACGAAAAGCCCTCTATAAATAAAGCTAGAGGTCGATGTGTTATAATGCGAATGACACTACTACTGTAGCTAATTTCACTTTCACTTTGTGTAGTTTTAGCCCAGTGGTATCCAAACTTTTTCTGTCAGGCCCCCCATTTGTCAGCCCCCCTATATACAGGAATATCATATGCCGGAGCAATCCTATGTTTGTAACTTGCTTATGCTTTTTTTTTTTACATACGTTTGTTGGATTTTATGTGTGGTGGGGGTCTTTGCATTCCGCCCCCCTACCTGTAGTTCCTCTGCGCCCCTCCTAGGGGTCACACCCAGTGTTTGGGAACCACTGTTCTAGCCTATGTTGATTACGGATCAGCCTCTACAATCATCTTAAGAGCTACCAGCAGGACAGTTATACTCGCATCGAGTGACTATGATGATGATGATGAGTAAAAGGATGAATTTCTAGCGCTGCTCCTCACCTGCGTGGGGCTGGAGAAGGCTCGAGGGTGTCTGGCCAGACACTCACTGCAGGTCTTCAGTCTGCGACACTGGTCGGGCTGACGGGGGCTGGGGGAGCAGGGGGACAGGCCGGAGGAGCATCCCATCCTGGAGGAGGTCAAGATAGATTACTGGGGTGGGTTTCATAGGCTGCAGTTCTCCTCCCCGACACTAGGAGGCAGAGTTTAGCGCAGCTGGTTTCACTAAGCCGAAGGTACCTCTCTGCGGCGTCGGAGGAGGTGCAGGCACCGCCGCACCACACGCAGCTGCCCGTGGTGCTGTTGCAGGACTCTGGCGTGGACAGGAGGCTGCAGGGGTCGGAGGGCACAGTCAGAGTCATGAGGCGACCCAGCATTACCCCGTTGAAGCCCCCGGACAGGAACAGCCGTCCGCCCAGGCTGGTCATGGCCAGGGACACCGACTGGTTGACCGGCTCGCCCACGCCTGAGACTGAGGACAGGTGAGAAGATTAACAATCAAACAGTAAATTAACAATCGCTGTTTAGAGACTGCTATGAGACAGCGGAATTATACGACTATTTATGTTTCACTACTATTTAGTCATTTAACATGCAGTTATTTTTTTTTCATTAATGTCATTAATGGGCAGTTTGGGCATCTTGCTCAAGGACGCCAACAGGTAGACTGCGGAAAATTGAGGTTTCGAACCCAGAACCTTTCGACTGGGAGTTAAACACGCTCGCCAATACACTACCCTGCCCCCAGTCAAATTAATGCAACACTGTTTTTTAGATTGATAAATTAAAGAGCACAGAAAACATCCAGAGGTATGAAGATGTTTACCTGCATTAATCCAGGTGTTACAGTTGATCTGGTAGAGAGACACCGAGTTACTGTAGTCCTCCTCCTCGCTCCTCCCGCCCACTATGACCATGGTGTCTTTAATGAGCGCTGCGGCGTGGAAGAAGCGGAACAGTGGCTGTACAGAGGAGGAAGTAGAGGTCACATGATCAACAGCTTCCTCTCTAGAAACACCATTTATTGCAATGGCTTCCACCGATTGGCTCAAATAATATCTGACCACCCAACACTAACTTGAACCAATCAGAAAAATCTATCGCATGTCATGAACATTGATGCCATCCGTTGTGAAATACTAGTACTAATGCACCTGTATGCTAAAGCCTGTAGGCTAGCCTGTCTTGCTTGCCAACCAACTTGAGGCCGTGATTTACTGTGATTTTAGAACAGCTAGGGGGGTTTTAGGCAGTCTGCTTCACATTGTGCCTAACAACACCCCCTAGCTGTTCTAAAAATCACTGTAAACCACGGCCTCTTGTGGCTCATTGCTTAATTGAACCCTCAGAAGGGGCCCTGGACTCAAGGGACATGCCTTGTTGCCCTGGGAGGGGACCAGCAGGGACCAGGTGAGGTTGGGGTAGTACAGGCTGTACAACTCCCCTGAGGGCTCCACCGTCTCCACGTGGAAGCGGTAGCCTCCGAACACGTACACGGCGTCCGTCTGCTTGTGGTAAACGGCTGAATGGCCGTACAGACCTGGAGAGACAGAAATACATATACAACAAGTTTAAGCTTTGGCTTAAGGTTTTGATTTTTGGCTTTTAAAAAATAACTTACTCGGTATACACATTTTCACAAAAAAGTATGCATGTGCATTCCCACTCTTTTTCTCTACGTCAGTTCTTTATGTGAACTAGACAGCTATAGCTCAACCTGCATTGATATGATGTGGCTAAACTGGTAGAGCTTGGCATTACAACTGTAATGGTTAGGGGTTTGATTCCCGCTGGGGTCACCCCGATTGAAAAGAATGTATGCACTCACTGTATTGCAAGACACTTCTAATAAAACCTACCACCAAATACCACCAGATTCATTTATTTGATATTAGAAGTTGTAAGTCCTCCTCCAAACCTGTAGGTGGCGTGCCGATGTGTGGGGCAACGGTCCAGTTCCCAGACTGCAGACTGAACTCCAGCAGGTGGTGGTTGAATCCATTCTCCGGAGAGTAACCTCCAATCAAGAGCACCGTGGAGTCCCGCCTCACCGTCAGTGTGTGTCCCGCCACCTGGGGCAGTATTGAGCTCTGAAAAGTAGGACAAGCCAATCAAATCAAGTGTTAAATATTCATTCTTCTTCATTTAATCCTGGTATGGTATCGCTGTTACGATAAGAGTCGACTCTAACCTTGTACTCTCTCCAGACCAAACTACTGAGGTTGAGACTCAAGGTATCCATGGCAACGCCCTTCTGGGTTACCCCACCCACAACCAACATGAAGTTGTGACTGGAGCCCTGGCCGCCAGAGAGAGGATCGTGATTGGTCAACAGGGCGGCGGCGTGCTGGTAGCGGGGGACGGGAAGGGAACCATCGTCCACCGAACTTGTCAACATCTGGGTCCACTTCTGCTCGGACACAGCATATCTGAAACATACCCGATGGGATGGGGTCCAGAATAACAGATTTTTTAACATTTAACATTAGCAATTGCACATTTTTATTTGTAATTCTCAATATGCATTTTTTATTACAACATTCTGAAAACCAGAGCTTTAAAGGAGGCAGGCTTAGGCCGTGTTGAGGCAAAAGAGCACCACAATCTGTAAAACATTCATGTGCCAGTCAGTTTTTATATTTTCAGCGTAATACATTGTGGAGGGTGTGTGTGGAGTGCGTGTTGTTGATAGCTGGTTTACAGCCTCATTGCTCATGCACCACAGGTGTGCAGCCCCACCCAGCCAGAGTCTAATCAGTGTCACTCAGGCCAGGTGAGGCTGTAAACCAGCCATCAACAACACACACCCTCCACATACATGCTTACAGATTCCCTACCCGGTCCTCCACCCATTGCAGCACCCCTCGTAAAGTCTGATTTGGGAGACCACACTTCTAGTAGCTTTTATTTACCTGTACACATTTCCCAGAATTCCCTCTGAGAGTGAGAGGCCCCCGTACATCCAAAGGTTTCCCTGGGGTCCAGACACCAGAGAGTGACCCATTCTGTGGAGGAACCGGTGAGCCTGGTTCTGTGGTACAAAACACATCATCATCATAAAAACGTATTAAGACAAATAAGAATATTATAGTGCACACAGCACACATTACAAACATTCCTGAGGGTTGCTCTGAGGCGATGTTCCTACCACTTTGAGCTGTGTGTCCAGGAGGGTCTCCCACACCAAGCTGCCGGTATCCAGGGGAACAGAGCAGTCTGATCCAGCCCAGTTCTCTGAGCACACACACACCCCTGAAGGCTGAGAGGATACAGAGATTACAGAGATTACAACCATTAGATTACAGATTATGTGTTAGTGTGGTTGCAAAGCAGGCCATACTATTGTTATCATGTTTCTTTTTAGTTTTTGAGGGATCAACGCCAAAACAATACCAAAAAGTCGGGCATATATCAGTGCAGTGCCTGTCTATTTTTAAAATGGAAATATTGTATACTTTTTATAATATACATTTTTATAATATTATGTAATATGGAAAGTGAATGGGGAAAAAACATTGACTTCAACTACTAAGCATGTCTCCAAAAAGTTAAGTACCACTTTGACCACAGGGGGCGCTATAACTCGTGGTCACAGTTAAATGATCAGCCCCCCCGCCCAGTTTGACAAAAAAATCTGAAACTTGGTATATAGATGTGCCCCACCATAAGTTATGTATATTTTTAATTGAGTTAAAAATGGCCTTATGCCCAAATAAATATTCAACTGAGCCAACTTCATTCAATAATTACAACCTTGCTTCAAAGTGGCCCAGGGACTTGAAACTTAGCGTGCTTGTGTATCAGCCTGCTCACGTAAAAAGTGCGCATACGACGAGTTTATGCAACCACACGTATTTCTTCAGATAATGCATATTTCTAGTTTTCATAATGTAAGATCGATATACTCGTATTGCGCAAAAAAAGTACTTTTTTTTGTAGAATTTCTAGGAAATATCTAAACAATTCTAAAGTTTGGCCCGACACGGCCTGACTCGGATAAGACGTCTAAACTAAACTCACTAAAGTCACTAACTCACTAAACTAACTAAGGCAAACTAAGCTAGTATGCTCAACTGACCCTCATGAAAAAGAAAGCAGAACTCCCTCTCTTACTAGGTTACAAGATCCTTTTCCCTCCGTCTCTCCACAGTCTTGAGGGCACAGGGGCCGGTCGCAGAGGGCCCCCCCGTAACCTTGGGGACACTGGCACAGGCCTCCTTGGCATTGGGCCCTGGCCTGGCACACAGGGGCCCCGTCCTCCATACCCCTCTCGGAGCCCTGCGGGCAGCGCCTCACCCAGAAGGAGGCGTTGAAGCCCTGGGGCATGGTGGCCGACACGTTGGTCTCAAAGTAGACCGAGATGATGCCTGGTGGAGGAGAGGAGATGGCAGGAGGAGAGGGGTAGGAGGAGAGGTTGAAGAGGGTGATGAGGAGAGGGGGGAGGAGAGGGTGAGGAGGGGGGGAGGGAGCAGGAGAGATAGGATGAGAGGGTGAAGAGAAGGAGGGAAGAGCCATTAATCTTTTATTCATACATGGAAGCCAAGCTTTTCAGAAACTCTACCCAGTGGGTGCAACGTGTTACAGGTAGTGTTGTGGGGTTTCTGGTTAGACGGTTACCTGAGGTGGCCTCCACGGTGATCGGCTGAGTCCTTGTGGTGCCGCAAAACGCTCCGATCAGGTTGTGGTCGGAATGAACCACTCCGTTGCCCAGGAAACGAGGAAGGCCGTCAAACACATAGACATAGGAGCTCTGACACAAACGCAAAGAAACAAAGGTACTCAATACAAAGTGCATTTAAACTTATACTTATACTAAAATACAACCAGAACCCAAACGGCCGATATACCTATGTGGTGTTAAAACAAAACAATGCTTATGAACAGAAAATAAATGAGCCAATACAATGGGTTGGTACTAGGGATGCAACGGTTCTCGCTATTGTACCGAACCGTTCGGTACACCCTGTTCGGTTCGGTACCTCCAGGTGAACCG
>JAOPJI010000008.1:4722531-4736563 GCA_027122695.1 Merluccius productus | reverse complement strand
GTTGCGCAGTGCGAGACGTTGTGTGTTTCGCTTTTTTGTGTGTTGAAACGATCTCTTCCCGTAACAATGTCCCATTTTAACACGCCGAACAAAGGCGTTCTGTGTGGTATAAATGCCGATTACACTTCATCGTGCCAAATTACAAACAACGTGCTAACATGGCAAAAAAAGGCAAAAACTAGCATGAATTGGCATTCGCTCGCTACACACTTCATCATGCCAAATAATAAATTATGTGCTAGCAAGGCAAAAAAGAAACATGAACTAGCATGACGTGGCATTAGCTCTCTATGCACATCATCATGCCAAATAATAAAAAGCGCTAGCATGGCAAAAGAAAACTAGCATGACTTGGCATTAGCTCTCTATACACTTCATCATCCCAAATAATAAATAATGTGCTAGCATGGCAAAAAAAAAAAAGAAGCAAAAACTAGCATGACTTGGCATTGGCGCTCTAAAGTATAAAGGCCAAGGCAACACAGCACAACAAAACAACAAAACCACCGCAACAACAACGGCGGTGGCCGCGGCGGCCGAGACGTCCAATGCGTGCGTATTTCTTGTCACCCGCCAAACTCTCCACCCAAAGTGACATTTTAATCAGACTGAGAGTCATCGGCGCAAACGCCACGTCCCCTTAGCCCGGGCGGCGGTCTCATCCAGAGAATGCGTGTAATGAAATTTGCCCTAAATCACGGACATCAGGCCAGAGGTCCGCGAGGTTAAGAGGAGCACGGGGTCGGGTCCCATACAGGCCGCCCAGGGTAGAATTAAAAGGGAAAGGCTTCCTTTGTCCGGGACGCCCCGGAGGTCAAGGAGGTCAGGAGGTCAGTGTCAGGGGGAGGCTGACAATGTCGCGCACCAGACTCCCCACAATGACAGTGCGCATTTACCATGCAATCTCGCAGCTATACCGTGACACGGTATTACATGAAAAAACGTACGGTTGACATTCATGGCCTTTTCATATCGCGATATACCGTTTTACGGTATATCGTTACATCCCTAGTTAGGACAATGGTGGTGGTCACCCCAGGTTTTTAGTGTTAAAGCAAAGTCGCTAGTCATGTGCTTGCCGTGTAAAGAAAAAAAAGAAGAGCTATCTTATACCTGTGTCTGTTTCGCTCTAGTCAATTGCTGGCGGAAGCGCAGCTTGCCACAGTACTTTTATCTTATTTTCATAATTTGTTTATTCTAAGAAACTCTAGATAAAAATACTAGTGGTTCTACATAATTTCTGGTAGAAGACCTAAAAAAACACAAACATTTTGAACAGAAGTGAATGCTTGACCCACCTCCAAAAACATAAAGGTAATGATCCACCACAGCCGCTGCGTGATTGGCCAGTTTGGGAGCTCCCGAGGAATGTGATAAGCCGAGCTGCTGCCAATCATCCTGCACTGGGCGGTACATCCAGACGTCACTGGCCAGAGAGCCGTTGGCCAACTCTCCACCAAAGATGACCATGTTTCCCTTCCATTCCACTGCTGTGTGGGAATGACGAGCTGTCTGTTAAGGACAAAGTAAGAGATAATAATACAAGTTTTAAAAATATTGAAAGATGAAGATGAAAAATCAAGTTTCAAGATGAAAATGGAACTCAAGAATAAAATGACACAGGACAAGATGGTATTTTTCCTGTTTCGAGGATAATCTATTTGGTTTATTTGTTTTATTTTATTTTATATGCTAGCTAAGTGACTTACTGGGCAGTGGCCATAGGTCCTGTTGTCCCACTTGTTGGAGGAGAAGTTGTATTTAACCAGGTCCCCAAGGGCTCTGTTTAAGTCAAAGCCTAAAATCAAAGCCAAAGCCAAAACGTTATTATTATTGACATGTTCATTCTCAAACATTAAAAAGCTGACAAAAAACATACTTTAGGGGTAATAAAACATCTTTATTCAAAACACTCCAAAAAACTAAAGTAATCTAACTCAACAAGGGAACTATGCAGTTACACTCATCCAAATCATTCCTCACTCATTCCATGAGAATACCTGAGAAACATTCATCTACATCAAATGTTAATTGTTTTTGTTACGACCCCAAGTAAATTTGTCTAGGTGGTAGTAGGGACCTAAACATAAAACCAGCAGATCAAGAACAAGACAAGTATAAACAAGTAAAGGTATAACAATGTTGTTTAATGTGCTCTGTGACAAATAAAACGATATGCAATATGTACAAAAAAAAGCACTGCACATAACAGTTTTGAATGGGGTCAAAGTGAACAGTTTAAACTAGGCCATCATGTATCAGCATAGTTGCAAATCAACATTGTGTCCTTACCTCCAAACAGGTACAAGGCCCCGGTGGAAGAGAGGTAGACCCCGGCCGAGCCTGTCCTGGGTGGCATGTTGGGATTCCCCTCGGTCACCCTCCACCACTGGCCTGCCCCGTTGTCATCGCGGAGACCCAGCTGGCAGCTCTGACCAAGGAAGCCCGAACTACACAAACAGCTCTCCTCCTTCTGCAAGACACCACATGAAAACAAAAGACCCAGCCGATCAGTTGATTCACTACATCAACAGTTTCTTTCCGAATGAAAAAAGGGGGTTAGAAGTATCGTTACTCCTGTGGCATCCCTTACCGGGTCACATTGGCCGTGTGCAGAGCAAGCCTGGGAGCATAGAGCGGTGGTGCAGTCGGCGCCTCCCCAGCCCAGCTGACACTGGCACTGGGATGTGGCCACGTCGCAGCGCCCGTGGCCCCCACAGGCCCCAGGGCACAGGGAGAAGGTGTAGGTGGCGTTGAAACCCAGGAGGTTGTAGTTGGCGTCGCTGAATAGGTGGAGCAACATCTAGGGGGTGGATAGAAGGTTGAGATTACGCAACTCCACTACTTCTTCAATCTATTACTATACTATTTACAGGGTATCTGCAGGTTTCAATCAGCTCAATTTAAGACTTCTTAATACCTTTTTTATACCACTTTATAACACAATTTAATACCAATTTCATATACAGGTAAATGACAGTCCTCATCTTGTAATTGTATACACATTTATTTGTATTATTTGTTCTAATGCTGTTGTTCTTTTTTCAAATTCTGTTTATCTCAGCAGTGCTGCTTGTCTGACAAGAAGGTATCCTGTTGCACTCACATGAAGTTACCACTCACATGAAGTTACCACTCACATGAAATTATAAAGACAGCTTGTGCATAACTATTTCATATCATATCTATTTCATAAACTTTTGACATTTGGTTTGAGGTTTATTATATTTCCTCTCCCGACAGTCGCAAAAAATATTTAAAACCTATGCAAATTGTCTTTTTATGCATTTTGAGGCCTTATATGGATAACTTTTAATACCTCTGCGGGTACCCTGTATTTAGTCATTTAGCAGACATGATACATTTTAGATAGATGTCATTAAGGAGCAGGTAGGGGTTAGGCCTCAACCTGCCCCCAGTACCCTGTCAATCTTGTTACCTTGCCAGACTTGGCTTCCATCGGTTGTGGGAGAGTGTTGCCACTCAAACTAGCCAGGAGGGGACTCTGGTAGGAGTCCCCATCGTACACAAACAGGTAGTCGTAGGTGCACTCAGTGTCCATGAAGGTGAAGTTCAACACAATGTGATGACTGTTGCTGGGAGCTAGCAGGAAAACCAAGATATGGAATAATGCAATTATAATTTTGCTCAGATACACAATTTACACAATTGATATCGTAGCACAACTTGTATCCAATTTTTTTCTTATACATATACATTTATATTTTTAATTAATTACCATACCTTTGATGAGCCATTCACAGTTCCCATTCACAGAGTAGTTCCCTGGACCATCGGTGACATATCCTGGGGGGCCCCTGAGGACCTGCCTGTGGCCCTTACAGTCTCCAGCCCAACATCCTGGGGCCTCTGTCAAAATTAAAACCACCAGAACCAGGGAGACAGGGAGGACGGGCGTCATCCTTACCACCACCTGAAGAAGGGAGCAAAGGGTTGCAATAGGGCTGCTTGGTGCGTAAAGGCACATTACGATCACAATGAATGTGTGTCAAAGTGAAGTTTTGCAGGGGCAACGTTTAAAAATATAAACTAGTGATGGTATTGACAACACAGTATGAGTCAGTAAACGGAGGCCTGATTGATAGTGGTTCCAATGACTTCATCAATGGTTATTATAGCTGTATTACATACGATAACTAAACCGGGTCTCATTTCTGAAAAGCCATAAGAAAACAGACCGTTGAACTATTAGTGGTACGAAATTAAACTCAGATTGTGCTGTGTTTTGACATCTTAAAGAGACCATCATCTAAAGTGGGTGGAATAACACACTGTGGTTAGTAATACGTAATCTAATACATGCTCAAAAGGATTTCTGTCATCTGGGTTAGTTGAGTTCACAGTGTTGTGTGTGATGCTCAGCATTGAGCAATAAAAGAAGAACCCAATCCGGTGGCTGGTGCCGTTAGCTTGTCCTCCATGGCCATACCGTTTAACTGTGATGATAGCTTTACATGTAAAGGCAGGACATAGCATTAGCACACACACACGTAGCGTAGACATATCAGTATGTGGCAACATAGCTGTACACTACTGCACTGTAAATATGATTGTGTTTGGCTTGGGAGTCCCAAGACATGGCTGCAGGCTATAAAAAGAAGGCTAGCGTTAGCGTTAGCTGAACACCGTTCACATCAATGGTAAAGGGACCATTGGATTGGGTAGCAATTAAACGTCCTCCTACTCACCAATTCTCCTCTCGTTGGTCCCATTGTAATTTAGTCACATCTTCAGTCACACCTGAAACTAGCTAGCTAGCATGACAGCTTGCCAGTGCCATGTAATGTAGCAACCCCTGGTCAACAAACCCCGGTTCGACTGTGAATCTCTGCAGTCTACAACGGAGGCTAGCACAGAATAGCTTGTGCTCTAGCTAGCGGTAAGCTAGCTTGACCACATCCAGATGCGCAATTGTCAATCAGAAGCAAAAACCAGACATCGTTCCCCGTAAATTACACCAATTCAGTGAAATGCAAATATGACTTGTTTATGACGATTGGGATGGTCGTAATATATGCTAAAGCTACAGCTAATCTAACCAAAGTAGCTAACGTTAACAACTGTTTCCGATTGGTCCATTGGGGTCTGGGTAGATGTACGTTGTTTTGGTGTTTCAGCTGGCTAGCATCCAGTCGCTAGCAACACAAAAGACACCGCTGCAACTATTACGTGCTTCCACTGCCCCCTGGTGGTCGTGGTGTGTATCTGTTTTCAACATCTGCACAGAAAACAACCAAAACCATTTAGGGCAATTTCTATGAATATATCTTAATTGGTTTGGTTTGCATACAAGTTAATAACCGTATAGCCATTAAACAAGCCCTAACCAGCCTAGCTTCATTTTTGTTATGTTAAAAATGTATCAATTAATAAGTGGGCCAGTAACAGAAAATAATCAGTGACAAAAAAGTCATGAGTTTATTGGTTCACCAAGCTTCCCTATACCAGCAAGATAATGCTTTTCCACACACAAAAACACTTTTGATGCATAATTTGAATATGGCCGATACAAATGAATTTAAGATGTAACAAACCAACAAATTAAATCAAGTTATTTGTTGTTGTTGTAACACATTACAAAGAAAGTTACCACACTCATAAGTACAAACGATATATAGAGTAGGTATCGTTGACTGGATTGACTATAAATACTAGGAATTTATCAATTTTAAATAGCGTTTTAATAGATTTTAATGTGTGTAGTAGTGTTGTTAAACCTTTACTATCCATCTATTTTAATTGCAGCCATCAGTTTTGTTCAAAATGCCGTGTCTAAAGAAGAAAACACATCCAGCCACAGCTCCAATGAATGGCTCCATGGTGATCTGTTATTCCTAGATGGGGGGAAATTAAGAATAAATTGCCTAAAATACCCCTAAAGATGTGGCATGACAAGGTTTCTTATATCATATTATGACACAACCACCGCTCATGATAACATGCCATTTGATGGACACTTTTATCCAAAGCATCTTACAAATTAAATCAAACCTTTCACACAGCAGGCTGCCACACAAAGAGCCTTACATGAATAAAAAAAGAAAAAATGATAAAATAATACACGAGAATAAAAACAAACAGCAATAACACTACTGTGAGTGCATACGTTCTTATCATGGGTGGCCTTGACATTCATGTGTGTACAACCATCTTTCCGGGGGCCAGAACCATTGGTGTACTGTGTAGTCCCGGGCCAAAGAGCGGGAACATCTTCTCATTGAACTTGTGATTAAAGGTGCAGAGGTGCCTCAGTGATTCGCCATCCCAAAACGACACCTCTCCTTTATCCATGTTCAGCTTGACGCGCACCTTCTCCACGCGCGTCTCCACTTGGACCTTTGTAGGCTCGACTGAGAGTGCCGTCAGCACCCCCTTGCTGAGCGCCAAGCTCCACACGCCGCGCTTGGGGGACACGGTGAACTTCTTCTTGCGGGCCAGCGACTCAGTGCACACGCCCACGATCCACTTGGGGTTGTCCCCGACAACGACGTCCCACCGGTGCTTTCCTTCAGAGAAGCCCATGGAGCCCAGGAGAAACACACAGGGGTCGAAGCGCTCCGGGTTGTCCGGGACCGCTTGACGTTGCTGGCTTTCTTTCATGCTAGTCAGGTCTGGAGTCAGGTCCAGCCAGGGAGAGGCCGTGTTAGGGTCCAGCACCACGGGGTCTAGAGAGAGGGGGGGATGGAGAGAGCGAGGCCGAATGTTGGTGGTTAATGAAAGAAGGCATGAATTGTGTTTCAAAGAAGGATTGTAAAAACTAGTGCGTATGGAAAAATGTTCAACTGAAAAACAGCACCTCAAAATAACAGAAAATACAGATAACATAAGATTGATCTTATGCCAGGGATGGGCTAATGGTTAACTAATACAAAGATATTTCAGTTAACATGGGATTCAATTCATACATTTGTTCCACAGGTTTTTACTGGTTAAAATGAAACATAAAACAATTACTTTTAAGCTACTTTTGGTATAGCAGCACTCTTATAGCGTCTAAACCCCTGCTATAACAATGTCATGCACTCACTGTATTGGACATGGGCTTGCATATTCTTCCAGATGTTGAAGCCAAGGGAGCCCACATGCTTGCCCATGTCCAGGAGAGCTCCTGGTGGGTGCTGGAGTTCTTCGTGAGGCCACTGGGTACTAGCATGAGCCCGGGAACACAACACAATAGCATTAGCCTGTACAAACCAATGAATGGGATCAACATTTTTGTTTTGTCAAATTTTTGTTGGTAGATAGGCCTAGTGTACTGGCCAAAAGGTTGGAGTCAAGCATTAATCAAGTGTTAAAAAACAACACTTTATACAACATCAATATACATGCATAATATAATGTATCTGTCTGAATATAGCATAACTCATTAGTATTGAGAGATACTGCACACATATAAAAGAAAATCATTATGTGAATATGTATGGTCACAAGGGGTCCTGAACAAAGTGGACCATTTGAATGAGCCTCATTTGAGTGTGTGACAGGAGAATCCGTTTACCTTTCCTTCAAGGCAGGATATTTCTGAAATAAAAAAAAAAACACAACCAAAGGTGGGTCAGTTAGATGTACTAGTACGGACTGAGGATTTCCAAGACCCAATAGCATGTCTGAAGAATGACTCTAATCTTCATCCTCAAGTCACCTGCAGGAAGCGCATGTCTTCGTCTCCCATCTCCCTCTTCAGTTGCTGAACGAGTTTGGACAAAGCGACGATGCCCTCGCTGGCCTGCGCCACCATGGCCTCCATGGCGCCTTTCTTCTCCCGCTCCTCATCTACCAGGGCCTTCAGACGGACCTCCTGCTCTGCCTCCAGCACTTTGTGGAGCCTCACAAACTCTGCCTTGAGGATCTTTGCAGCCTCCCCCCCCTGGAGCTGGGGGATGGATGCATACAGGATATTATAGGTGGTACATAGTTTTGGCTTGACTTATGACTCTTACATTACGGTGTTGTGCGAGTGGTTTTACCTCGATATACTCCTTGGTATTGGTGAACGCCTTTTTATTGTTCTTGTACAATTTCAATCTGTTCTCCAAAATGTTGATTTTGAAGCCGAGTTGTTCCTGTAATAATCAGATAACCACAGATACGTCAGGTAACCACAGAGACGTCAGGTAACCACAGAAAGAAAACAGATCCACTCTTGACCCAACACACAGAAAGGCAGGTTTACCTTGCAGAAGGACAGTCCATCCTGCAGGGGGCAGACCTCGTGGTACTGGTGCTGCTTCACACAATCAAGGCACAACAGCTCCTCGTCCTTCATGCAGTACAACTGAAACCCAAGTCCGTGCAGGCGGCACAGGCTGTCCTTATCGGGCCTGTCCCGGTTCTGCCATTGTTTATCCTTCAGGAAGACCTCGCAGGTGTCGCTGAGCGCCCGGTTCGCCGTGGGCTGATCTTCCTTGAAGACGGCCCTGCACACGGGACACGTCCTGTCCTTTGACTTCCAGCTCTGCTCCAGGCAAACCCGGCAGAAGCTGTGGCTGCAGGTCAGCAGCACGGGGTCCCGAAACACGTTGTAGCACACGGGACACGTCAGGTTCTCCTCCAGGGTCGGGAGCCGGTCTCCCGCCACGTCCATTTTCTCGTCCATCGGTCCGGGTTTACTTTCACTTTTAAAACCGGCCCGCGAAAACGGTGGTTTTGTTTGTTTTTGTTTGCTTTCTTGTTTCGCCGATATATGTTCAGCTTACGGTATAGGCCTGCCGTGTGACAGGTGTCATTTGTTTTGGGCCAAATAGTGGCACTTCCGGTTGGACGTGAAAGTTTACCTGCTGCGTGAACTCCTCCGCTGGCAGCAAGAACGCGTCGACAGTTCAACGTCGCGTAGCCTAGCTAGGCTGGCTAGCGATATAGTCTCGCGAGATGATCTTCCACCCCTGGTTATTGCGCAACGTAGCCCATCCCTGCGTCATATTTTTTCCACATGTACTTTGTCAACAAATATCAGTTAATTATTTTGTATCCAGCGTGTAAATAAAATGTCTTGAACTGGACTGGACTGTTCATGGACGGTGGACAGAGGCCTAAGGTGAGGAATTCAAACAGAATCGTAAAATGGTATTGGCATCAATTCTTGGTGTAACAAATTATGATCATGAATAACTCTCTCTCGTTATTAGGCCCGTACAGCTTGTCCACGTGGCATGTTACACATCTACAAACTGCCTTTTAATTGGCTGTGTTTGTTAAAAGTAGACATGGTTCAAATGAATAGTGGCTACTTGCTCTTATGTGGCAAAATCTCATGATGTTAAAGTTATATGACAAAAAAGTTGGAGGTCGTTTGATGTAAATGCATACACCGACCAAGAGGGGGAGCCCTATTCACAACAATCTGTACCTTTTATTTTAGTGTCATTTAGAAATCCCTTTGATACCTAGTTAAAATAACAGCAGCATAAGCCTACAATAAAACATAAAGTATACAGTAAACACCACAGAAGAAAACATAATTTTACGCATTTACTTTGGCAGAGAACAAGAAAGATCTACGAGGCCGGTTCATTTTCCTAAATCTGTTTCACAGCTTTAACCATTGATAAAGAATGACAGCTGAAAACCACAATAGCCACCACAGGAAGAGTGCAGACAGAGGTGACTTAGAGTCTACAACCTCCATGGCGACATCAAATATGTGATTGTCGCTCCAAATCAGGAAAGCTAATCAGATTTTGACAAACAAACCATTACAACCCAAGGTCTCACCTTAACATTTCACATTTTCGTCTTCATTTATTAATCTGTAGTATTTTCAGCTTGCAGGAACGTTTTATGGTTCTAGACAACTAGCTGCAGCTATATATCTGCATGTCTGTCTACCAGTCTGTTTGTCTGCAAGACCAATCTGTCTGTATGTCTTCTAGCCTGCCTGCCTTACTCATACCTGTCCATCATATCCTCTCTGCCAAAGCTATATGACATGTCAAAAGAGAGAGTAACTGGCAAACCGTGGGAGTCTGCAGGCATCTACAGGAAGCTCAACAATAAAGCTTAGTGTAAGGTCTTCATTTTTCTGTCTTTAGGATCTGAAGTCCATGTGTGTGCTTTCTTGGGCCATTTGTTCTGTGAAGGTGCAATGTTGTTTCAACTCTGAAGAGATGCACTTCAACCATATTAACCATATGTACTGTATATATTTTAGGTCATCATAATATTATAAATTAATATAATAAATACAGGATGAGAGAGAGATCAGGAGACACGTTCCTTAAAAAGACTTGCATTGTTTAAAATTCTGCTTTATTAATATAAGGCGTTATTTGTCAGTCAATGCTGCTAATTTCCGCTGTTCCCCCCCACCCGTCACACCAAATTTGCACCTGTGCACCGCACGTTTACATGGTAATGTAAACGTGCGGTGCATGCATGTGTCTTTCTGAATGTATTCATTCTGAGAAAGACAGAGCCATGAAGAGAGAAATTAATGCATAGGACTGCAGTTTCCATCAGATACTGTTTTGGCACTTGCTTTTTACCACATGTGGTGTAACCCGTGCTGATGAGACTGTGCTTTGTCAAGCAGAACTTTATGTCCATTGTGCAGCATACAGCGCTTGTCCTTTACCACAAATACAGCAGGTGCATCAAATGCGACAGGAACAGGAACCAAAAGGTGTGAAAGAAAACAGTAACATGAGATAGAGAAGTTCCACAGGTGTGAGGCATTTGACGTGTGTGTGTGTGTGTGTGTGTGTGTGTGTGGGCGGGCGGGCGTGTGTGGGTGTGCGTTGGGTATGTGCGTGTGGTTTGGAGGAAGGGAGTAGGAAGTGGGAGATAGCAACTTAACGGGTAACTAACTGAGTTAATTATGATAACATAGCAACAGGGTAACTATTCTACAACAACACAGTTAATCATAATAACTATGCCCCTTTCTACACAGTTTCAGATTAAAGCAGTAATATAATGACAACAAAATCTTGTGAACTGCAGGGGCATGTATGGAACATGAAACCATTGAGCGTTGAGCCCAAAGGTAAGTGGTCCGGGGAGTTTTCCCCTGTTGCCAAAAACCCCCTTTTTAACACCCCTATTTAAGAACAGAACAAACAGGAAACACTCGGAATGAGATTTATTGCCAGATAAGTCTTCACTTACAAGGAGTTTGCTTTGGTGTGGATGGTGCATACAATAAACAAGAACTATAAAAAGTTTGTGTCCGGGGTGAGGGGTTGGCTATGTGGAGAATTTTCTTGCGCCAGTAAGAAACTCAGCACATCAGGTTCTGAGTCTTTTGTCTTTTGAAGAACGGAGTCAGTCGGGACAGGAATTTAGCTCTTGGTTACGTCTCAAGCTATTGTTGTATGTGCAATTGTACAAATTCTCCACAATGACCACAGATGTCAGGGTGACGCGTCTGTAGTCACTAAGTCCTGTCATCCTTGATTTTTTGGGGGTCGGGGTTGATGGTGGTGGTCTTGAAGCATGCTGGCACATGACATGTCTCCAGAGGTGTTGACAATGAACACCGGAGACAGCAGATCAGCACAGTGCTTCAGGATGGAGGGAGGGACAGTCTGGCCCGGCTGCTTTGCTGGGGTTTTGAACAGCCAGAAGAAGAACAACCTAAGATTTTTCAACCTAAGATCTCAGTGACATGTAATGTAATGATTGATTCTCCATATGTGTTAGTACCGAGATTTGTTTGTTTTTTGCTTTGAGTTTCCAAGCTAAGATCTTTATTCTTGTTATTATAGCGAGCCAGGGTATTTCTAGCTATTGATTGATCGTCCATGTTGCCTTATGATTATTAAGGATGTAAGAATTCCTAACAACAATGTGTGCGATGTCTTCAGAGTTGGTCTTAACTTTTAGCATTACAGCGACTTACCTATCCTCTCCACAATTGCACAACTATCGTAATTATACCGTAGTTAGCCTACAGGTTGTTCCGTCAACGTAATAACATTAATGACATTTTACATGTATTTAAATTGATTATTACACAGTAATTACTTGTATAATTAACTAACTAGTGGTGCTTTTCCATGTGCTGGCCTGGTTTGACTCGGCGTGTCAGCCCCAGTGCGGCAGGGATTTTCATTTCCATTAGAACAGGGCTACCCGCTTGAAGGTGTGTCTTTAACTGATGATGTAAGTCGATGTTTAAAAGCAACGCTCTCTATAGCGCTGTTTACCTATTATCAAGGATCCGACAGCGGTTTGAGCTTTAAACAAACCTGAAAAGTTGAACCCGACAAGGCCCAAGCACGACACAAAAACTGAACTCACTGTCATTCTGGCATAGGGGGAAAAACTCTCCGTCTTGTGATGCAGCAACGGTGGCAGATGGTGGAAGGAGGGGAATATGAGGCATAAGCCTGCCCAGAGCCTGCCATTGGGCGACTCAAATGAGAATAGTGTAAAATGAGAATAGTTTTGGTGTCAGAATAGACCCTTTTCACAGGTCGTCAGCAGGGTAAAGTTGTAGCATAGGGAATAAAATAACTGCTCAGTGGGTTAAGTTGGGCGCCAGACAGGCAGAAGGCCACCTGCCATTTATTCTAGATTAGGTAAACAGGAAAACCAAAATGGAACCTGAGACAGCTATGAAGTTAATAATTCAAAATCCCATTAGCTCAAAACCCTAGCTACAAAAGATAATAATTAATTTCAAGTAAGTACAAAACACAGGTAAACAAAGTGTCTGGAAAAGAACAGTCAATTAATCAATTAGTCAACATCCGGTCTCCAGGACGGAGGGGGAGGGTGGGGTTGGCGTGTGACACTGGGGAGGTGTGGAGGTAGTGGTGTTTGGGGGGTTGTGTTTATTTTTTTGTTTAGGTATGGCAACCCTGAAAAGAGTCCAGGTTTTTTGTAGTTATGGTAACCCTGTTGAGAGTCCAGTATGTGTGTTTTTTTTCTGTTTGCTTGGATGGGGGAGTAGGCGAGGCTGGGGAGAACTCAATTTGGTGTTGGGGATATGTGGAGGGTGTGTGTAGAGTGTGTGTTGTTGATGGCTGGTTTACAGCCTCACCTGGCCTGAGTCAGACTGATTGGACTCTGGCTGGGTGGGGCTGCACACCTGTGGTGCATGAGCAATCATGGCACCCAGGATAAACCAGCCATCAACACCCACTCGAGGAGGAGCCACATCCATGGCAGTTGTACCATCAGCTCGGCGAATACCACCAGCCTGAAAGTCCAATAAACACCTTGTACTACCCGTGTCCTGTGTCGGAGGGCCCCAAGGATAGCCACTTGGTGGTGGCGTGTGGTAGGACGAACCCTGCCACACCCGCCTGTTGCCGAACCCTGTTGCCGAACCCCGCCTGCCGAACTACCCGCCTGTTGCCGACCCTGCCTGCCTGACTACCCGCCTGTTGCCGACCCATCGCCTGCCTGACTACCCGTCTGTTGCCGACCCATCGTCTGTCCGACTGCCCACCTGTTGCCGACTGCCCGCCTGTTGCTGACCCCTCGCCTGTCCGACTACCTGCCTGTTGCCGAACCCTCGCCTGCCGGCTACCGCTTGCCTAGCCTGGCTTGTTGTTACCCCCTCCCCCCCTCCCTGTGTTCAGCGTTTGGGTCCACTCATCCTGTACCATAACAGAAACACTGTTAACCATGTGCTACGTTACAGATAATACAACACCGTAATAATCAGCTTTTAAAATATATTTTTCACAAGCACAGGCACGAAGCGAGCCGCCTGTTAACGGCATGGACCAAGCGGTTCTGAAGGTAGTCGGAACAACCAGGAAGGAGACATTGAACACTTTTAATAATTGTATTTGACCGTATAACTGCACACAACTTTATTTAAAAGCAAGCAAATGGAAAACATGTTTGTATTTCGGTGTCCGGTGCATGTGGATGTGCGGCTCAGCGGAGCGGTTCATGTTAATAGCGGAGTCTGGGAGGGTTCAACTTCATGGGATCTTCTTGTCTTAAAAAATATGTGTTTTTTAAAGTTATTATTTTTTTAAAGAAAGATATTAGATATTCAACAGATATTCACGCTCCGAATTACAGCGATCAGACACGGGGAACTAAAGCCGCGATC
>JAOPJI010000008.1:4678759-4689264 GCA_027122695.1 Merluccius productus | reverse complement strand
TCTCTCTCTCTCTCTCTCTCTCTCTCTCTCTCTCTCTCTCTCTCTCTCTCTCTCTCTCTCTCTCTCTCTCTGGTGATTTATGCGCGTGTGTAATTGAGTGTTAATAAAATTGTGTTCGGAGCGCGTGTAAATGTGTGTTCAAGACCCACTGTGCGCGAGGTTTTGTGTAATTGGGTGTTATCGATGTTGTGTTTGTTGGCGCGAAAGGTGAGCTGTCTGATTTCAGTTTAGGGTGATACTTTTTTGGAAATGTTGTTATATATAGGCCTATATGTTAAAATACTATTCTTGATTGATATGATTGATAATAATGTTATTGCTATAGGCATTAGGCTATTGTGTTAAGTGACAATACAATTCATTAGTATTACCTTATGGGCTGGACTGATATTTATTGTTTGAGTAATTTACTCTCTAGATAACATTTACAAACTTTAATCATGGCAACTTTGTTAAATATTTGGAAAGCAACTATGTTTAACCTTGTTAATGAACACAATCACCTTTGTCGTAAATATATTTGATTTCATTTAAAGAATAGTTTGATAGAGTATCATTTTGGTGGTGGTTGTGTTGTGGGGTTCATAATCTCAATGTCCATCTGAAAAGACACTTGAGTAAATGTGATGCATGTACCGTTCTAGTAGATATGTATCATGTATGTAGGTTGTAGGCTATTTTATTTTATACAGTAGCAGTATAAACGTGAGTGTGTGTATGTGTGTGCGTGTGTGTATGTTATGAAGGCCTATGTGGGATGTAAATTAATAATATAGGCACTACTTTATGTGGTATTAATGACCAGTAATGGTGATTAGTGATCATTAATGGAGTGTTGTACCTGGCGCACTGATGCGTACTGTGTGTTTGAATCTGACTCAGAACAGTAAAGTTTTACTGTATCTCATGGTTCTGCCATATTTATTGCTGTGCAAATAAAAGCAGAATGATTTTAACAGGAAAACAGGAAAGAGAGACAGAAATGTATATCAAGTCACTGAAACAGATACAAGTAATACAAATGGAGAAGAGCTGTCATGCCTTGAACTCCATTCTCTCAAGAGAGAGACCGTAAAATCGGTGAGGGAGTAACACTACGGATGGAGTTAGATACCGGATCTGCCCTCTCAGTGATTTCTCACAAAGACTATGTAAACAAATGTCCCAAATGTGAAACTGACATGGGTAAAGTGAAAGTAAATGTGAAATATGAGAACCAAACACAGACTCTGGAGCTATATGTGATGAGGAGGGACTGGGAGGTGTACCTTTTTTGGATGGGAATGGCTGTGAAGCGTTCTCCTTAACTGGCAGTCAATAAGGCAATGCACATCACCCGGAAGCAAAACTGTAGCTCTGCAGAGGAGAGGCTAACACGTATACTGCAAAAGTGTTTCTGGATGGAATAGGCACCTGAAACACATGACAGCACAGATCATACTCGAGGATGATGCAAAACCTCACAAACGCCATTCGCCCTAAGGTGGAGGCGGAGCTTCAGCATCTGGAAGACCAAGGTATACTCTCCAAAGTTGACTGGTATGACTGGGCTTGTTGACTGGTGTGACTGGGCTTGTTGACTGGTGTGACCGGGCTACACCAATTGTGCCCGTAGTCAATAAGACTGGTGCCGTAGGCATCTGTGCTGATTTCAAGGTCACAGTAAATCCTGTACACATGCAGACCAGTATCTGCTCCTGTGCATAAAAGACATCTTTGCATCACCGCCACACGGAGAGCGCTTCTCAAAGATTGGCATACCTACAAATCTGGGAGGAAGTAGTGGAACAAAATGGTTGCAGTTTGGTTTTTTTACCTACAAATGGAAGTGGAAGAGGCATCCCGGAAAATATCTGACAATAAACACCACAAAAGGCCCATATCAGTACAACAGATTGGTGTTTGGCATATCAAGTGCCCCAGCAATATGGCAACACGCCATGGACCAAGTTGTTATTTGGATTACAATATTGTAACAGGAGCTGATGACGAAACACAAATGGCAAACCTACAGGCCGTGCTTTCAAGGTTGGAGGAGTATGGTCTGAGCAAGACTTCAACAAGGACTACATTGGGTACCATGGTCACACCATTGACCGGCACGGCCTGCACAAATCTCAGGACAAAATCCATGCAGTGCTAAGGCGCCAAAACCACAGAAAGTGAGCCAATGGTGCTAATTTTTGGGCCTCATAAATTACTACCACAAGTTTCTACCAAACCTGTCGACTGTGTTGCACAGTTTGAACAGTTTGTTGCAACTGGCGCCAAATTGGAGTGGTCAAAAGACCCCTCCCGTTTGGACTGCTAAACAGCTGATCACATCAGAGGAGGTGTTAACACACTTTGATCCCAGTCTCCAGTGTGTGACGCTTCCCTGTATGGCATTGGCACCGTACTGTCTCAAGATGAGATGGATCTGAGCAGTTCTCCTGTTGATTTCTCTTAACTCTGCTGAGCGCAACTATGTCCAAGTAGACAGAGGAGGACTGAGTCTTGTAAGGAGGTTGAATAAGTTGAATCAGTGTCTGTACCAAAAGCATGTCACTTTGATTACTAATCACCAGCCCCTTGTGTGCATTTTTAACCTTAAGTGTGTCCCAGCGATGGGCGCTACACACTTACCACGATGGGCTCTGTTCCTTGGTGCTCAAACCTACACCATCGAGTTTACAGTTTTTCCCAATTGTTTAAACACGTTTCTGGAAGCTATCGCTCTATTTCTCAAATCTCTAAACACAAAAGTGAAAAGAAGTGACCACCATTTGGTCACAACTCCACAAATCTCTTGCAAAATGAAACAATGCACTCTCAAAACGGATTCTTTCCACCAAAACGATAAACACAGCTTTAAAATTTGGGGTTTACTGTAATATATTACAATTGTATGGTACATACAGTATAAAGACTGTTGCCATATTGTAATGCAATATTGTGAAGATATCATATCAATATTGCATTGACACAATCGTATCAGAATAGGATACAATGCATATTTGTCTATCCAATGAGCTCCAATGGGCTAAACTCACAACCCAACTTCCCAGAGTCATACTGTAAATTTACAGTTGATACTGAAACATTGTTAGAGTTTGGAGAACACAAATGTTACCTATTGTGGCAAAATTCACAGTAATTGCACTGATACTGTAAATAAAATGAAAATCACTACAGTAAGAAAATGTTTAGACTGTCCTTCGGGGGATGTAATGATGAAATCACATGAATCACGTGCACAAATACAAAAAGGTAGCAAAGCAAATATTTACAGTATTTGTTACTGTAATACAGAACAATATTCAGCTGACTGAACTGAACTGACTGCAAAAAAAATGTGTTTGTCATAGGCTCTTCTTCCTCCTCTTTCACCTCCTGTTCTCACTTTTCCTCTTTCTCTTCCTCTCTGTTCTCCAAGCTGCTCCATTTTTTCCCCCAACACAGTAGAGGTCACCTGAGGCCTCCTTTATGCTCTGACACATGACTGAAGTGTTTTGCCAATTGAGTTTGAACAGGTGAGAAGTGAGAGAGACTAAATGGTAATTAGGTGTGGCGTTTTGAAGGCCAATTTTTCCAGGTGAACAAAGTGCTACATTTAGCATTTCTATATGAGTGAAAACAATGGACTTGGTGCTTATAGTTGAGCAGTCTGGAGTCGTTGGAGTTGATACATGAGCTTCAAGTTTTCAGAATTGTGTGCATAGTTACATTATTTGTGTGTATACAATGGAGAAAAACTGACAAAATATGTCTACGATATGATTATGATAGCCGGAGTCACTACATTTCTTCAGTGATGAGTCTAAGCTTTTATTATACCTTTGGACTTTGTCTATTCGCTATCTCTAACAGCATCAACTAGTGCATTTCAACCCTTACACATCCACCGCATATATGCTGAGTCAACATGAAGGGACCTCCGCTTTTCTGTGTCAATGCGTTCATGTTGGCAGGTGAGTTTATTTTCATTATCTTTATCATGTCGTTCATATTGTTATTGTCATCATGTGAGATAGCGTTAATATAAAATCTTGGTTATCACAAAGGTTATTCAGCAATTTACAGTTACGTAATCAAAGACGGCAAGAAAGCAAAAGAGAAAGACAGAAAGGAAGAAAGAAAGAAAGATAGGGAGGGAGGGAGAGAGAGAGAGAGAGAGAGTAAATGTGAGTGAGTGATTGAACAAATGGAGTTTCACCGATACTGAGTAAGAATTTCAGTCTGACTTGTGACACTGTTGGGTTGAAGAAAGAAAGAACTAAAGAAAAACTTGAAGAATGTAATAATGTATTTATTAAAAAAGCACAAAAGGAACATTATTTAATACATTTCCCCTATTCATTTTCTCAATGCTCTCCCCCAGCACTGGCCATCTCTCCTGGGCACACAGCCCTAGGAAGAGGCCCCCTCACTGGAGTAACTGGAGGAAGGGTGACTTTTGAGCCCAACCTCAGTTTGACAGACTTAGTAAACACGACTGGCCCTCCGTTCAGGTCAATCGTTTGGCTGTTTAACCTGGGCAACATTGTGTTGTACACTCCCGCCGGCAGTCTGATAGCCCCTGCATATAGGAAGAGGATCCGTTTGAACACCACCAGCGGATCGCTGGAGCTCTGGGGTCTGACCGTGAGCGATGGCGGTACCTACACCGTGGACATCACAACACACACCGACCAGCAGGTCAATGGAAGCACTAGTCTCAATGTGTATGGTGAGCCTCCATACCCTCGGGATGTTACATTGCTTACTTTTTGCACTTTTTTCTTTGGTTCTGTTTGGAATGGTTTGGTGTGTGGTTTTATTTTTCATTCAGCTTCAACTGTTATTTTACTGTCCTGTATTTTATGCAGCTGGGACACCAACCTTTCCCGTCTATCTTGTCTTATCTGACCTTATCTCAACTTATCTCCACAGTGCCAGTCTCTAAAGTAGTGGTCACCCCCAACGCCACAGACCTGCTGGAGTTCAGCAGCTCTGTGAGTCTGTCCTGCTCCGTCTCCACCGGCACCTCCCTGTCTTACCTCTGGATGAACGACAGCTCTGTGTTCAACGTATCAAGTGTTGGGGTTCAGATCGGCGACGGAGGCGCCACCCTCACCATACTCAACGTGACCCGGTACGACCGGGGGCCGTACACCTGCAACGTCTCCAATCCGGTTGGCGACGACATCGGCCGACCGTTGACTCTGACCATTAGTTGTGAGTCTTTCCCCCCCCCCCATGTTCCCGTCTCGGTCCTGTGTAAAGGAGTTCAGGGGTTATGTTCTGGGCTGAACGGTCAAAGGAACATTGAGTGACATTTGAGGCTCAATAATAGGCCTACATGCCATCTGGTGGACGTGCAGGGCCACAGTGAGACTCATTGAAAACCAATTCACTTTGCTTTGAAGTTTAAAGTCATGACAATTATTTTTGCCCTTTGCCTCTCATCCATGTTCCTTATCTCATAACCTTTCTTAGCCTAAGCATAGCTCTTATCTTCACCGTTTATCTTTATGTTGCATCGCCGCAATATGGCATTGGCAACTGTAAGCAGTGTTGAATTGTTAACTTGTTCTTTAGATGGGCCTGAGCAACTTGCCATCATAGGTCCAAGCTTAGCTGAGGTTGGGGAGGTGATGCTACTCTACTGCTCGGCTACATCTGTCCCGCCTGCGTCCTTCACCTGGATCTTTAATGGGCTCCACACCATCGTCCAGGGGCCGGTGTATGTTATAGAATCAGTCACCAGCTCTGACTATGGGAAGTACACCTGCGCCGCTATCAACACACTTACCGACCTCAGCGCAACTGCTGACCATGTGGTTTCCCTCAAAGGTATAGACTAATTCATTTCAACTGTGGGTTTCAATAGGCTATAGGCTAATCGGTGTGCATGTTGCCATTTGGGGAATTGGGAGTCCTGAGTGACTTGGTTAACTAGCGGTGTGTTTCTTGTTCCTCCTTCTAGCAGAGAATTACTGCTCGGGTGCCATAGCAACAACTGCCGCTGTAACGGCTGCCTGTTTTGTTCCTGTAGCAGCTGGGGTTGGAGTCGTTGTGGCTGTGATTGCGAGGAGGGTCAATAAAAAGTAGGTTCAATAAAAAGTAGGTTCAATAAAAAGCAGTAGGCTTAGATAGGACATGTAAAATGATGATGATGATGATGAATCTCTGATAATGGCTGTGTTATTGTTATTAATGTGTGTGTGTGCGTGTGTGAATAATTGAATAATATTTCTGAATTTTCTCCTATAGACGTAGTTATGAAATCACAGAATTGTACCATAACTAAAGCAGTTGAGCAACAACAAACATGGTAAATATAGCCGACATTTTGTATTTCTGAAATATATTTAAATGAAAATAAGTGAAGATATAAATAAATAACTAATGATCATATACATATTTTGCAATATCATATAACAATATCAGAAATAATAGTGAATTTTATAAATGTCCTTACTTTACAGGATTACAGGATTTTACAGGATTACAGGATTTCAAAACTATAATGGAACATGGAAGTGTAATATAAATAGAGGCTAAATTACATTTAGGTAAACATAATGTATAATATTAACAGATATTTTTAAGAAATGAATTGTAGGTTATAATTGAGAAGATTCAAATAAATATATTTCTTTCAAAAAACAGAATGTACTTTGACAATGTCCATATCCTTTATAAATCCTGTTGCTTGTGTTGGGTGTACCCAATTAACATGTATGTTAATACATTTACGTAACGCAATTACAATTATGTAATTGCGTTATTCTGTATTAAATAACCACATTAACAGAGAATTACAATGCTTTCTTGTTGTACTGGTGTTGGGAGTTTTTGTTATTGCCATTTGCTCAATGTCATATTCCTGTGAAGTATTAATGAAAGCAAAAGGTTCATGCAGGTTTATGGTGCAATATATTGAATAGCCGGTTATCCGGAAAGTAGAATACAGTTTAGACTTTATTGAACTTCCTAGGGAACTGAAGCAGCTGGTCGGCTGATCTGGGTGGACACTAACGCACACACACACTAGATTGGTGTCACTAGAGGGTAGATTTTGACATGGCTTGTAATGGCCAATCATACCTGGTGGTAAAATAGGTACTTATTAATCATCGACAGATGTATATTAATGTTGTGTAACTGATTTGTTCTTATCGAAAAGCTTATAAATCAATGTTTTGATAATGATTAGTTTATCATTAACTAAGCTAAAGGCTTTTAAATGGCTTATGACTGAACGTGTTTATAGCTAATGTACTGAAGCCATATCAACAGAATATTTACTAAAGATTCAAACCCTGGCATCCATTGCCCTCTACTGGTCTCAAATATTCACTGCATCTCAACTTTTCTTTTCTTCCTTGAATCCTGTTTTTCTTCTACATTCAAATAAAGGTGATACAATTATGGACTGTCTGTGACTATAATCTAATCAAATCTTGTAATATTCTTAAAGTGGCAATCTCGAAGATTCGATTTCGTTCTCTTTGGCGACACCTATGGCGATAAGCGGTAATTGCAGGTGTGTTGTCACCGACACCCAGTTCGTAACATTAGTAATACTGCAAATGCAAGGGCTGTCATCAGTGGGCCATAGGCTCAATCACCATTGTGTTACCTCATTCGGCAATAGATAGCAACAGACATATATTTTCATGAAAATCTTTGTTTTAATGTGACACATTTCCAGTAAATGTTAGTCTACACGCCATGCCGCTACACTGGCAGACATTAAGCATGACTTAAATCAAACCATAAACATCCCTTCATAGTCAATAGAGTGCCTTAATGATCTGTATACATGCAAACGTAACCCAGATGACAGATACCAATAAAACAATTGTCATTTACAATAGTATCAGTGAGTTATGACTCATCCCAATTAAAATGATGACCGATCCATCCCCCTTATTGACTCACTGACGGATGAAACGGATGAGTGATACGGGAACAACAGAGTTGTGTTTGCCAATTGGTGGACTCGTTTATCCAGAGCATCTCACACAATACTGTGTCAACATACATTTTTAGCATAGGTGGGCCCCAGCGATAATCGGACGCCAGTGTTAATGCTATACCCAGGGAAACAAACCCCGAACACTGGCAGTGTTAATGCCTTGCCCAGGGACATATCGAACTCCCAACCATGACAGTGTTAATGCTATGCCCAGGGAATCGAACCCCCAACACTGGTACAGGGTAAATGTAAATGTCCTACCAATTTGAGCTACACAGAACAGGACTATAACCACTGGTATGGATTTTGGGAGAAATACATATAAATATAAACAAAACATTCACAACACTATAGGTATCCCTTTGAGATACGTCCACACATCAGCTGTTGTTCCAGCAGCAGGTGTAACTATGAGGATGGGCAGGCCTGAAACCAGCGTCCTGTCTTAGGGTCTGTGGGGATGCGGGCCCTGGGCCTGGAGGCTGGGTGTCTCATGGATGTGTGTGCAGTGCTCCCAGGGTGACCTGCGAGCACTTTGATCCTCCCTCATCTGGAATGCCACAGTTGGCTACTTCTGTTCACTAACAAAGCACTCTAAAAAGTTTAAGTGAACAGGCATACCTCACTTAAAAGCATCATAAATTCAAAATATCCTCCTGAAAGAGTTGCCCCACACATGATACATCGCAATACAAACAAGATAGGACAGATACAGAACAAATACTGTTTGGTCTGTTTGGTCAATGTACTGGAGTCTTTACGACCACTTTAGGTTTTGATTAAGGGATTAAGTGGATTAAGGTTGTGGGCTTTTGTTTCTGGACAGGAGTTTTGACCAATGAATCAGCAGTAATTGAATTACCCTCTGTGATTTGGGGACAAGCTTCTCGTAATTATTTAATAATAATGTGTCTAATAAAAAAAATGGAAAATGTGTTACTCTGCTGGCTTGGTGTGGAATACTGTAAGAGGACATCAATGTGATTTGGTGCTGTTAAGTGCTGTTATTCAAGTACTACAAGTTATGGGGAAAATGCTGTTTGTACTTCAGTCAGTGAAATTCAACTAATCCAACATGCTGTGGTTCAAGGCCACGTCTCCCGTTAAACAAAGGAGATCATTGAGGTCAAATTAAAAACATGAAATAACGATACCATTAAACTATTAAGGTTGCCTTGTCACACGGCTGTTTGACTCACACATAGACATTTGAGTTTGCGTTGTTAGATCGCTCTGTCTGATCTGAATGTCCAACCATGTTAGTTATAGGAATTTGACTCTTCCATTTCCCAGATCAATTAGCACGTGTTCATACATGAATGTTACCATTGATTTGATGGCACGATGCTTCCTCACAGAACCAATCAAGTCTAGCTTTGGGGGAATCGACCATCGGTATGCTTGACTGGTCCTATAGCCATGGGCAGATTGGTGGTATGTCCACAGCAGTATGGTAAACAGGCGGGCTCCTTGTTACTCATTGAGGGGGAGGTTGGATCTTCTCCTCCTCTGGCTCGGCAATATAAAGAACCAGAGGGGAGCACTGACCTCCCAAACGTTTGACTTTAAAAAACGAGCCTTCCTTCTTCACCATGGACTACCACATACTTATCACTGCCTTGTCCCTTCTTTTATCAGGTAGCTAGCAGAGCTTTTGATCGTACTATTATGACATATTGTGAATGAATCGTAATCTAACCAAACTATCTTTACCTGTAATCTTCCTTGAGCGACATTATGTAGACGCAACCTGTCTAGCATCATTGAGCATTCGTAACTCCATACGGTGAGATGGGAACCTCTCATACAGGTGCCCATAACCCCATGCTTCAACGTCTCTTGTCTTCCAGGGGTGTGCGTCGTGGAGAGCATCCTGCCCACGGGCCCGCTCAGCGGCGCCGTCGGTGGGGCGGTCAAATTCAGTACCAAGCTAGAGCCGGCTACCCGGCCCTTCATCACCGTGGGCTGGAGCTTCAATGAGGTAAACTTCATCACCTACACCAGCATCGGCAGAGACTTTGTGGATCCTCTCTACGCCAACAGGGTGACCGTGGACCGGACCACAGGCTCTATGGAGCTCAGGGGTCTGGCGTTGGTGGACAGCGGGGAGTATGCGCTCAGCATCACTACGGATGAGGGGCAGCAGAAGATAGGCACCATAGTGCTCAACGTGTACGGTAAGGTGGTGGTGTTAACCTTGACCCTGCAACGTGTGCGTGTTCATCATGGAGGCGGGCATGTTATTGTGTGAGTGATGTGACGCATTATCATTCCAGTGAGTTCTATGCCTCTGGTGAAGCACAGTGAATAGACCCACAGAGCCGTCATCGTAGGACAAACACAGGCTCATAACAATAATTCAGTCAGGACCACTTTTGTCAAAATAATCTTTATCTAAAGCCGAATATTACATGCGGAATATACATACAGAATATACATTGCAGAATATTACATTTACAGAATATACATTGCGGAATATACATTTGCAGAATATTACATTTGGCGGTATGGCTCTGTTCTGGGTCCTCCTTGCCCTTCCACGTGCCTACGTGGAAAGCCT
>JAOPJI010000008.1:4569139-4580001 GCA_027122695.1 Merluccius productus | reverse complement strand
TTCTACCTTTTATTTAAATACTCTTTTTTTCTTGGGTTTTTTATTAATTTAGTTTTTTTTTGCTATTTTTTTTTTTTTAACAAAAAAAAAAGTGGGGGGGGGGGGGGGGGGGGGATTCAGACCACACCCCTACAATCCCAAGGCTTTCAAAGACTGAGTTTATTCGCTGACTTTGAGATGTATATTAATATACTTTTTGACATTTTATTATATTCGCTAGGTGAGTAGGGGATACATCCCTCTGTGATACGTTATGGTTATTTCGAGTTTTAAGCTGCTGTTGTCCATCACTATAAAAATTGAGTCGATGTTGGTGGGGGGGACGGGGGCGATATTAGAACAATTCAAGTTTCAACATTTTCGGAGTAAATTCGAACACAGGTCAATCCAAAACATATTTATGTCGTGTAATACTATGTGTCGTACCGGTTTGCGTCCGCGCTTGCGTCGCGGCTGGTTGGCCGAGTGTGTGGCCTGGTGCCTCTTCAGGGTGCACACCTGGGAGAACTTCTTGCCGCACACGTCGCAGATGTAGGGTTTGTTGCCCGTGTGGCACATGCTGTGCCGCAACAGGCTCTGGGAGTTGGTAAAGCACTTGGAGCACACCTGCACACGAGCAGAACAAGTGATCAGGATTACGTGCCGTTGTTTATTGTGCATGCATAATAAAAATGACCCGTTTCAACGGTCTGCGATAATGGACCCAATACGGTTGAACTGAATGGAATTGCCCTCGACGATGTTCAATGGGCCATTGTACAGGGTGCATTGTGGTCCAAAACGGAAAGACGACAGAGGATGAAAGAAAACCCTTAAAGTATAATGTGAGCACGGTTTTGGCAATTCCAAAGTCGCACCTCTGCTGTAATACCCAGCCTACTTCAAAAGGTTCCTCGCACCAGTTGCGTGCCACTTGCAGCACACACATGTCAGGGAAATCAAAGGAAATTACAGCCCGGAGAAAAGAGGCGGGAGACAGTTTGAGCCCATCCTAGAATGTAGGGCAGGGGGATCTGACCACATGTATTATCACGATAACCATGGGGGGGGGGATTGTACACACATATAGACACATTTCATTAGGATTTCACAAAAATCACAAAAGTTCAAACAATGGACTAACAGTAGATTGTTATATTAAAGTTTCATGAGGGATTTTTAAAACCAAAATAGCTTAGGCAAGGGCTGGGCATCCTTGAGCAAGATGCCCAACCTCTACCTGCTCCCTAATGACAGGTATCCCAATGCATTCAATGCAAGTCGCTTTGGATAAAAGCGTCTGCTATATAACTCAATAGTAATCGTCAAGAATAGCTTTAAAAACTCTTTAAGGATCATCTTACCTCATTATCAACCATTCAGACTGGGTATCACAATAAGCCAAAAGCTTAATTTCATACAATTTACAGGTTGCACCGAACCACAATGTTTCAATAATTCCCCATACCTTGCATGTGAACAGCTTCTCCCCCGTGTGGCTGAAGACGTGGGTGCGCAGGAAGACGCGCCGGGTGAAGGTCTTCCCGCAGTAGGGACAGACGTGGGGCAGCGGGGTGCGCGCCCAGTCCTGCAACAGCTTGGCGGGGGGGTTGGCGGCCTCGGGGTCCTCCGGCTCCACCTTGATTGCCACTGTCCCAGTCCCCTTTGTTGCTGATGGAGGGTGGAAAGAGTGGAAAGTGTTGAACTGGGAACTCGGAAGTTTCAACTCTTCAGACATCATGCGTTCACGCTGTAAGATAACTTGGGGATGAACATGGATGGCCGAAGGAAGTGCAGCATATTGTGGTTCATTGTTAAAATGTCAACAAACACTTTTAGAATAATTTACTTCATCCATTAACGATGAAGGCCGCCATGTGTTGTTGTCAAGTCATCAAGTCGGACAAACTGGAGCTCTGAGTTTCCGTGAATGTCGTAATAATCCAACACAACAGCCATCTTTGAAATGTATGAATGGGCAGGATTAGTGGTGTAGTGTCTAGGGTGCTGGACTCCCAGCCGAACGCTTCTTGTACATCAGAATGCATCATGTGATTCTTTTTGGGCGATACGCTGCCATATTGAGAGGAATCAAGAGAGATGTAATACTGTAAAATCCTAAATCAATGTACCATACAACAATTTCTTCCCAAAATCACAAATCATTTCACGATTAATTATTATCAACAAAAAAAAGATTACTAGTAACACAATAACTAACATTCCAGTGCTCCTCATTGCAATGTGACGTCTGCAGTCTACCTGTAGGCATCCTTAAGATGGCCAAACCCTACTTGATTTACTTCAATTAACATGCTCAATGTTAAATTAGACAATGCAATAATAGGGTTATGTGACTGTGACAATGTGACAGGGATGTGCAATATTATAAGCAAAAAACTGTGAAATCTCATGCCATGGGAGGGGGAGGCAGTGTGCGGGAAGTTGCCCTGGATCTTTACATTGTAGTTCTTCATATGTTGTATACTGTTGTATTGTCGTTGTGGTATGTTGTTTTGTTGTTGTCTGGTGTAACTGCAGCATGAGCCAGAATCCAAAACAAATTTCCCCATGGGACAATAAATATATATTGAATTGCTCTTTAATGACATGCCAGTTCCCTGTAATTCACTGTGAATAAAAGTGAATGCTAAAGGAGTTTGAAGGTAACTGCAGTTTGCCCCACGTACCTTGAAGTGAGGAATTCTTGCTGAGGATTCTGATCGCCGGCCGGCCTCGCTTTTGCCTGGGGAAGTCAGGATCTGTGGTGGAGGTAGCAGCGGGAGAGTGGGGCCTCTTCTGAGACTGTGGGGTCTCCTCCTCGTCGGGGAGGGCATTCCCTTCCTCAAACACAACCTCCACTCCATCTCCCGCCTCAGGTACCTCCGGTTGGATGCGGTGCTGCCTGCGGTGGTACAGGAACCGGGTGGTGTTCATGAACTCCTGGCCGCACTCGAGACATCGGTGGAGGGCATCCTTCAGGCCGTGCTTCTCTTTACGGTGGGCGGACAGCCCCTCTGCGTTTCCGAAGCTGCCGCTGCACAGGGTGCACACGAAGGCATCGGGTTGGGTGAAGACAACGCTGGCGGAGGAGGAGGAGGCGGAAGGCGTGGAGACGGCTGCCTCCTGCTCCTCGGCACCGTTGTGCTCGCTCGGAGCGCAGGCCGCTTCGTTTTCCAGGACCACACCCTTCTCCTCGCCCTTCTGCCGGTGCTGCTTACGGTGGTAGAGGAAGAGGGTGGTGTTGAGGAAGCACTCCCCGCACACAGAGCAGCGGTGCAGGGCCTCTTCCAGTCCGTGCTGGCTCTTGCGGTGGGCCACCAGCTCCGACACCAAGCCGAAGCTGGCGCCACAGTCCACGCACAGGAAGACGGCTTCCGGCTTGGGCTTCTTGTTGGCTCCTCTCCTCCGGGAGGGAGAGTCGTCTTGAGCCAAAGAGGCCGTGGCTTGGCTGCCGGAGACAGCCTCTGGCTGCGTCTCCTCCTGGGCCTCTTGTGCCTTGGCGGGCGCCTCCTCAGATACAGCGGCTACGCCCGTTTCCTGCACACAGTCAGATTGGGGTGGTGGTTCCGGCTCAGGTTGAGGCGGGGGTTCAGCGCTGGACTGATGACAGGGCTCGTCCTTGCGGTGCTCCTGCCAGAGCGCCAGGGTTTTGAACAGCTGGTTACAGTCGCCACACTGGTATAGTATCCTGGGCTGGTCCGACGGGGGAGAAGCGATGTCACTCGAGGTGTCCTGCACCGTGGCATCTTTCGTCTGCCACACGGGCACTTCTTCTTCTTCTTTGGACTCGATTTGTTCCGTATAGACGGCCCTCGCAGGAGCCACCAGCTGCCCTACAATGTGTTGCTGCAAAAAACAGCAAAAGATAAGATGAAAAACAAAAAAAAGGACAAGGACTACTTGCAACGGTCTGCTTTGTAATTCTGTTCCGGCTCTTGCACACAAAAGATTTGGCACCGTGTAACACTTCCCTCTTGATCAAATGGACGCTTCATAATTGGTTCGGGTCAATTTAACCCGGAGCGGCGTGTTTTTCTTGCCAGATGAGGGATGAGCAGTCAGCGTTGGTGGGGCAGCAAGGTCAATGAGCTCAGCCCGTATTCGAAGCCAGGTTTGCTTTGAGTCACAGTAGATAAGAGCCCAGCTTTACCGATAAATATCACAGGCCTATCAGGGGTCAAAGGGTCACACCGTGGGGTTCGACAATCGCCGACCCCCCCCAACTGCCCCACCTGTCAACCATCCATTTGGATGATAAAAACAGAAGGCTACATCAAGGTCGAGGTTAAAGATTGTCTGCCTTCCGAAAGTGCATTCAGGGGAATTTGACGTGTCACATGATAATTAAGTGGCTGTTTTGGCTATAATGTGGCAGGAGATGTTTGTGCAAAACCATCAAGATGAGAAAAACAATTTCAAGCAACTTATAAATCAAAATCTTGTTATAGCGCCAAAAGTTGGTGGATTATGGAAAAGAAAATATAAAACCAAAATCACTTTTTGTAACAAAGGGGATGCCATTTTCCAACACGATTGATGACAATATATTATATATACACAATACGATCCAAGGTCCTAAAAACCAGCAACAGGATCCACCCATCTATAATTTTCAGTGATAACCAATATATTCTTCGCCTCAAACATTATATGCAGAGTGAGAACCATCGATAATTGAGAAACTTTGATGTTATAATTGTCTTCCATGGCAATCTTGCTCACTCCTGTCTAATCAGTATGTCTCAACGTGAGCCATGCTTTCCTTATTCTAGGAGATGATTAGTTACGAGGGATGCACCGATGTATCCACCGCTGACACAGATTGTTGTGCAATTTCATTATAAAAGAAGTAGTTTTCATCACAAGCGGCTGCATTTATATGTCAAAACACCCACCATTGATGATGATATGAGAAAAAAGAATATCAACATTGGCCTATAGTAGCTTATGAATGTCAGGTTTGGCCAAAAAATGCCATAGCGGAGGACCCTAGTGACAGTGAAAGAAACCTCAGTGGTGACAGTCCTTCCACATTCATCACTTCTTGTCGTTCCCATAGACTAATCAGCTGAAAGAACACACTTAACACCACACTTAAGTGACCTAAGACATATGACTGGCAGCCTCAAGCTTTACCATCAGCTCTCCTAGTTACAAACACCACTTCTCAATGACCCACACTACACACCCAGCTCCACCGAATATTTTAAGAGCATTTACCATCTGCCTGAACTAATTAAACACCACCTATAAGGGGAAAAACTCCAATCGTATTATTTATGGTTGCTTACAGTGAATTAATCTAGAAAAGCTATCTGCCGTATGCGAACATTTTTAGCAATTTGATTAATAGAGCGTTTAGGCACATACCAGAGATGAGTCACTCAGATATGGAGGAATTCAGGAGAGGGGGGGCGGGTTTGTTAGCATAACAGGTTGCACAATTTGCACTCAATTACTGATTAAAACCTCAACCCTGGCTCTTAAAAAGGGCATCCATAAACTGCACAAGGACATAAGCATATAATTATTACTGGTATGGTTCTTGATGTGGGGACCAGGATGCTTATTTAGATGTGGAGAGTGCATCACTTCTATAAGGCTCTTTGTAGTAGCATAGTCCATCAAAGGGAGAATAATAGGTGGATACAATATGCATTCATTTACTATAATTACAGCCATCTCATTTCAAACACTGACCCCGGAAATAGGGGAAAAGGCATAGTACATCCAACACAGGCATTAACAGATGTTGTATAATAATGTCCCAGAAATGTACAAAGAAAGGAGGGCAATCTGGGTAATAAATAACGTTATTTGTTACATAATGTCAGCAGCGAGACAGCTAAATCAGGGGCCAGGAGGCCACAGGGCTATTAGAGGGGTTTTAATAGAGAGCTTCTACAGCAGGGTTCATCCATGAGAAGGCCAATAAGCGATCCATCAGGAGAATCAGGAGGTGGTGGCAGTGACTGAGTCACCCAGCCCAGCTTCATCTCCTCCTGTGGACGACTCGCGATGCTATCTGCCTGTCATGAGTGTCACCCTGCTTTATGGACCGGTGCTGAAGACAGTGCGGGCGGGGAGTAAGGGTTCAGAATCCGACAGCTATGCCCCCACTGGTAAATGTCACTCAGCGGGGCCAATGACGAGGTTTTTAACCTCCGGGGCTCAGTGAAGCTGTCACAGGACGGAGCAGGGACTCTATCGGCCCCCGCCACGTCAAGTCTCGACTTAGCGTGTCAAACATAATGGAGTACTAATACTATGCCACTATGCGAGGTTCAGACTAAATCCCGTCTGAATAGCAGCCTTTGGAGGAGTCCTCATTATTACATCTCAACGTGCTGAGGAAATGCGTCTCAGGGGAAGACATATTTCTAACCAAAAAGTGAAACGGTACACAATGTTTTGTACGCTCCCAAGTTCATTGTGAACCCAAAAATAGTATTTGTGTTGTTGAAAGGAAACACACTGCAAGTTAGGCAGTATAAATACTGCACTTCACCAAAACAAAACAACATCTAATATAACTAGAAATGTATTTTGTGACAATCACTGATGTCTACACACTTTCAATTTATGAAGGATTGGCTTGTCTTTTACCTAGGGCTGACAAGATGCCAAGGTACCACTTTTACCATTTCTGATCCAATAAAGAACCGTATAGTATCGGCAGATTTAATTCAACAAGGCAACATGATTCATAACTTGTTCGGCCACCTAGTGATACTGGCCATGATAGTGCCAACATGTTATATGTCAGCCCTGTGACCTCACACCGGTGTCCCATATGTGATACAAAAGTGAAAATACAAAAACCTAGCCTATGCCTATGACTTCACCAAGCTGTCGCTGGCAGTTACCTGGGTTTGCTGGACAGTAATGGAGGTGATTCCAGATGCGTCAGGGGCTGGCTCTGTGGCCTCTGCATTGCAGGTGAGCTGGTGCTTAAGCACCTCTTCCAATGTCTCAAACTCCTGGTAGCACGGGAAGCACATGTACACGGACGAAGAGCTCTCCATGGCTGCAAAGGCAGATCAGGAACCAAAGACATCTAATCAGTTAGGGAGCTTCTAATCAATAAAAGTATCTCATAAATTACGTGCAATGGGAATTATAAACGAATGAGTGTTACAGATGGTGTGGTATAAATAGAACGTTGAAGTTGCCAATGCTGGGTAGTGATTTAGTCAAGGGCATGTATGCAGGAGGAAGGATATACCTTTTAGTCTGTCGGGAGGCGCGGTTACATCACATACCCCTTTACTTGGTTTTATAGTCCTGTTCATCACCAGGAGATAAAAATTGAAGAAGAAATAATTTAACTTAATGTACTTTGTGGTTTTGCAGTGCTTACACAACAGCAAATTCAATTTGAAATAATGTCTAGTTGTGAATATTGCCATCTCCTGATGAGAATGTGCATCGACATGCATTATTAAAAACCAAGCTTGGACACAAAGTTCTGTATTTTGCAGGTTGCCAAAATGACTCACCGCCATGGGTCAGAAATGGGCTAATTGTTAGTTTGACCATGCAGGTGTGTCTGCAAAATAAGAGAGCCAGCCAAGTTTGTCATTCTGCCATTTCATGGGCCGCTCTCTCGCATCATTTTGATAGCTGATGTAATAAGGTTCATGGCGCAAGCAAACTCCTGTTGCAGTTTCCAACAATGATGAAATCTGCAACCGGATTATTTACATTGCTACAATTCAAAACTGGTTAACTTACAATGCTCGGTCTAAGTATGTATGTATACATCATGGATAATATATACGCATGCGAAAGATAATGGGGTTATCCATTAGAGAACGAGTTTCATAGGGCATTTGCCATTTTAATTCAAATATTTTGCATTCGCTGAAGTTTCGGACTGTAGTTTTTGGTGACATATTGGACCACACTTATTAAACTGAAGTTTGTATTAGCAAACTAATCTATATTTCAGATCGTGATCAGTATGACTAAAACATCATTTAATCGAGACTGTTGAATGAATCGTGCTCAGCACAACACTGGGAAGGATCGCCACATTTACATGATTTCATAGCGAAACATCAACTCCGCAATATCCCTGATAATGCTCAAGTCATCCTCCCAGGGCTGCGTTTCGGTTAGCGTTAGCCGCTTCGCACCGGTCTTGCTGGTTCCTGCCGACCATGACACACCGAGACCATAGGATACAACCAACACATATATTCAAAACACAATATAAAACACTGCCTATGTTCGCTAGCCCATTGCCTATGTTGGTAACCGGGGCTCCGGATAACGCAATCTCCCCGCATGTCACTAGCAAGCTAATGCTAACGGCTAACCGGTCGGGACACTTGACTGCTGCTCTACAGTCACCGAGCAGAGGGCCATCTTATTGGCGAAACGGCTAACGCGTTGGTAGCAATGGTAGCCGGCCCATCTACAGTGTTGTCTGTGATGTACATTAAACGTTGTGGTTGGAAACCGCTTTCCATATAACGTATGCTAGCAACGACGACTCCCAGCCCCGTCCCTTCGACCGACGGTGTTTACTTTTTTTCTTCGACGGAGGTTAAGATGTAGAAGAAGAAGAGGCGATGAAGAAGGAGGGCGGTGAGCGCTTCTTCGGTGGTATAATGGCGGCGACCAACTAAAAGTTAACGTTAGTTTGTCTCCCCCCGTTGAAAACCTCCGCGCAGGGCTGTAGATAACGCGGTGTGTCGCGTAAACGCCCGGAAATTTGCGTACAATATGTGAAAATAGTTTAACGTTACTTACCAAACTCAGACTCTTGTCCGTGGAGAAAATAGCACTATTGACAGTATTACGTTGGGTTTCTGCATGATAGCAAGCCTTCTTCTGATAGGCTGCCAGCTCATTTCATACGCCAATAGTATCCCACTTCACGTAAGAGCC
This sequence comes from Merluccius productus, assembly GCA_027122695.1. Lineage (NCBI taxonomy): Eukaryota > Metazoa > Chordata > Actinopteri > Gadiformes > Merlucciidae > Merluccius > Merluccius productus. Next base: position 4,571,124 of record JAOPJI010000008.1, on the reverse strand, counting down.
TTTGTAATTTAAAAGCGCGGTATTATTTGACCATATTGTACTGTGCATTAAAATATGTTTATTTATTTTTTTTACAACTGTATTACTGTTATTTCCGGTGATAATAATAATCAAGAGGACATCGAGAAACTTTAGTGTGTATATTTTTAAAATGTGCTCTAAAGGTTTCCCCTGCTGTCAGTGTTCTGTCAAATTGTGTTCAATTCAATTCAAGGGGTCTCTGAGTGTAATGTAAATTATGAAGTGAATTATAAAATAAAATAAATGGGTTAATATCAAGGCTGCGTGGGTAGAGCACATAGGCACACAGAATAAGGTGCCCTCAACTGTGTGTGAGAGACTCACACATGCAGGTTTATTAAGTCTATATCCAGTTATTGAATTCACCCTACACAATCATTACCCAACAGCCTGTCGATGTGTCTTGTTTCGGCCCCACAAAGTACTCCGCTCGGAGGTCAGTGGCAGTACAGACTTGCCCACCACTGCACTGCCTCTCCCAGAATTACACAGCACCCCCCCACCCTCCCTCTGTGCCCTGCCGGCTGATTGGGAAGACGAGCTGCTCCTCCACACCGTTTAACCCGACTCCAAATGGTATTAAAGAGCCGAGGCCGGGCGTCCAGCCAGAGGGGCCCGGACCACTCACCCTCCACATAAACTGGGAGGGCTGCGCAGTACAGCCGCAGGATAACATTATTCAACCTTGGCAGTCTTTATCATAGCGCTAGAGGACAAGGGAGATGTGTTGTTTAGACGGTGAGGAATGTGGTGGAGGTAAGGCCTGGGCAAGGTGGAGTCCAGGGGGGGGGGGGTCGTCTGTGTTTCAGAGGAGTGAGTTCAACTACCGTCCCACTGAGACGGTCTCACCCTCTCGCCGTCTACTTTATCTCATCCGTCTTATTTGACTCGGCACGATATGTTTTTAACAATGTCCTAGAGGCACACTGCTGTGTGATGAGTCATTTATTATTGGGCCAGGTTATTTCCTGCATGTGCAGATACAACTCATATTTTGCGATGGAAATACACCATGATATTTGTCCTAGGTTTTCACTAATTAGATATTAGATGAATATGAGTCTCTTGTCAAAAAGTAGCCCTGGCACATTTTCATGTAAACTCTAGCCAATGAAGGTTTAACGATGAACCACAAAATTGCATTCAATATACTTTTCCCTTATTGCTGTGTGAAGCCCCCTAATTACCGGTACTTGACAATATGACTATACGTGGCACTGTTCAAAATCCTTGTTTTACAAACGGGAAATAAATTGCTCTGCAAGTCATGTTCAAAAGATGGACTAAGCTGGCACAGGCTCTTTCATTCATCACATTCTATAAAAGATTTGCAATGAATAAAATGTTTGGATGATGGGATTTGTTTTGCGGCAAATCTACACATTCAGGCAACCAAAGTAACTGCTTGAAATATTGCAAAATTAAAAAAATAAAGTTATGAACACACTTTACAAAGTTTGAAAACATTTTCCAACTACCAAAAGGCCATCGCCTCCTGCTCCGGAATACACATTGCCATCTTATAACTATCAACGATGCCTAAAAGCTGAGTGAAAGTTTGTGTCATACATCAAGCCTTATTCAGTCAAGGACAGGAACCAGGGACAGTTTCATCACTTTAATGAGTTTAATTATTTATACCAACAAACAAAAAAGTCTCTCTCCCCCCATTGCTCTTTCCATCATCTCCTTTGTACAACCGTTCTGTTCCCAACAATGACTTTTTGCCCTCAGCAAAGGGCAACAAAAATAAAGCAGGATCACAACAAAATAAAACCAACATTAGACAGGGGCGGGTGGGGGAATTAAATGAAAGTGAAATCAGTCCTCTTTATTGGAGACAAAAACATCAAGGGCATGAAGGGCCTCTTTTCACTAAAACACGCACGCACGCGCGCACACACACACACACACACACACACACACACACACACACACACACACACACACACACACACACACAC
>JAOPJI010000008.1:4525139-4542871 GCA_027122695.1 Merluccius productus | reverse complement strand
AGCACAGCCCATTTACCGACATCGTTGATCACGGAAAGTTACTTGATGGAAAGTTACTTGATAAAGTCATTAAAAACTGAATTACTCCCTAAGTACTCCCCAATCATATATCAGCGACATCTTGGAACAAATGTTTGGTAGGAACTAAAATTACACGCGTTGTTCTCTGGGACAGATCTGACCGAGGGACGACAGCAGAACAAGACATCCCCATTGGCTATCGACGGTTTTTCCACCTTTCCCTCCTAGACGCGTCATAGCTCATTACATAAAGTTGGAGGATTTTTAACTTTTTTAATCCTCCTAAGTCGCCTATTCCACCCACCTCCACCAATTCCTCTTTTCCCTCTTTCTCCGCCTGGCTCCTTATACAAAGTGAATGACTTCCGGGATCATTTTCCTCTTTGTCCACTTTTGGTGTGAATGCACAGTAAGACGATATCTAGTATCAAATCAGGATATAGATATAATATCGATATGATACGCAGTGAGAGTTGGAACCGGTAATGCCAGGATAGGAAGGCGCTCTGACCTCCAAGCCACATGGCCACATCCATTCGGTTATAGCATTCTTAAAGCAGTGGGAGTGAGGTTTACCTCGAAGGAAACCTGGTCACTCGGTTTCACTCACCTCCCTGTGAACCTTACTACCAATCCAGATTCTCACACACAACACCACGCTGCATAATTTAGTAAGGGATAATGTACAGCGAGATAAATATAGATAAATAATGATCGGCTCGCTGTACATTATCCCCCTTATTACACGGCTACTACTAAAGAAATCAATAATTTGACACAAAATATAACCAAAAAATATTTTACAAAACTACAAAAACAAACAAAACAACAAAAAATTTAAAAAAAAACGATTTTATTGCGTCTGCAAAAAAAAAAAGGTCCGTTACATTCTACGGTTGGAAATAGCATCCATAGCAACTAACGGTCTGTTATTCATAGCATAGCTAACAAGCATAGAATAGCATAGCTGCTATTCAGGAAAAGCAGACCGTAGAATGCCGTGATTGACCAATCAGAATCGAGTCGTCAACAAAGCCGTGTAACACATAATAAGAACGATAATGTCTATCAATCTGGTCTCTTGTCTGTGAGCTCTCCACCATGACTGACCTGTGGAGTTCTTCCTCTTGCGGCGGTAGCTGCCCAGGATGGCGCGGGGGGAGGTGGCCAGGCTCTGCAGGGTGGGCGAGGGCAGCACCTCCTCGGGTCTGAACTCTGGCAGCTCGGCGAAGCGCTCCTCGAAATACACCTCCGACAGCACCCTGCCCGATCAACACACGGACAAGCAAAGGCAACATGTGAATACACGCACGCACGCACGCACGCACGCACGCACGCACACGCACACACACACCATTGTGGAGCGAGCCTAGGGCTGGGCGAACATTTTATTATCACGATCATTATGGGGATTTTTTATGCTTATGAATTCAAAATACCATTCTGAACAGTCTGAACTGAGGGTCGTAACGTTCGTTAAGTATATGGAAATTTAAAGTATGGTATCCGACTAAATCTAGTTTTCCATTTAAAACCTCATATTTGATCATTTTAAGGGCATATCTTCTCATTGTAATTAATTTATACTATAAAACTGGGTATCACGATAAGTCGATATCTTCCTTTCATGACAATACAATTCAAAGATGATAAACGATGATATTGAATTAGTGCCCAGCCCTAAGTGAGCCTGTAATGTTGTTTTTAACCATCATCAGCTCACACGTTCTTTGGGTACATTCTGCACATTTGTGAAAACATGTTTCACACGATTCTAATTCACCACACACACACACACACACAGTCTAAATATAAACTCACTTATCCACAGAGTCAAACGTCTTCTTGAGAGGCGGGGGCCGGGCCTTGATCTTCTTGGGTGGGGGGGCATCTTTGTCGGTCTGCGGGGGGGGCAACACAGGTTCAGAGGCAGGGGGGAGGGGAGATGAGGGGAGGGACTCCTTCCATCCAGTCTGAAAAGAGCGTGGCCATAGAGATACTGTTTAGACAACTGCTTGAGATTCACACTAATGGCTACGGCGGGGCCATTACTCACTAGTATATTGTATAGTATGGACTCCAAATGTAAATAGTGTCATTTCATGATACAGTTGTGTACTTTAAATAGATATTTGCAAAACAATGCATGACTTGCTACTCCGGGGGAAACAATTGTGTGGCTTCCGTACTAGTTTCATATTATTTAAGAAATGTACTTGAATTAATGAGCCTCAGAATTAAAAGGTATCAGCAGATATTACGATGATCATCATCATCATCATCATCATCATCATCATCATGTTAAACGACTTAATGGATATCAACACAATACACGTCCTGCCCCCCCGCCACTTTCATGTCACTGAGCAGTAACGCAGCCCTTCACCTCTCTGCTGGCGCTACTGTCCCGGCTGCGGTTGTTGGAGGCCTCTGCTGCACTGGAGCCCTCGGGGGGCTTGTCAGAGGAGGAGAGGTCCTCGCCGGGGTGGGACGACGGAGAGCCCGCCGGCTCAGGCTCAAAGGAGAAACGAGTGGTCGCTGCTGCCGCCGTCTCCCGCTCCCTCTCCCTCTCTCGCTCCTTCTCCCGGTCCCTCTCCTTTCCGCGGCCACCTCCTTCATAGTTGCCCACAGGGATGTTGGCCACCGTTGCCTTCACTTTCTGAGGGGTCCTCGCGGGATGTAGGGGGAGTTTGGGTGTGCCCGGTGCACTGCCTGTTCAATGAGACCACATCTTTTTTTATAGATATGATACCCAGTAATGGTACTCAGTAATACATGGTACAGTTTAATATTTACATGATATTACTACCATTTAGTCTTCTAGCAGACTTACAGTACTTTTCTTCTTTTAGATACACATGAATAAGCAGGTAGGGGTTTGGCATCTCGCTCAGGGAGGAAGACGGATGGACTGCGGACATTTCTGTTGAAGTTTATCATTTAAAGACCCTACAAGGAGTTTTGCAAAAGCCTTGGCACTTTGTAGCAATACCGACTTCATTTCCAATGAGCTGAATTGGCCGAACTACTTTGACTGGTGGTGGAGCCTGATGGTTCAGAAAAAACACCAGTTCACTATTTCTGATTTAATAACCAATGGTCTGATGATCCGTGTATGTGGACTAAAAAGAGATAGACTAATATTGAACAGAAGTCAGTAAATGGAGACAAAATGCCTCTAAACAAAGGAAGAGGTATTATGAGGAGTCTTACTGGGTGTGTGGATGGAGAGAGGGGGACTACAGGCCCTCATGGAAACAGCCGGGCCACTAGAAGACACGGCGGCGCTGCAGGTGGTCTTAACAGTGACCTGCGTTGCTCGGTCCTGGTGGCACAGGAGCTCCGCCTGCCTGTCCAGGTGGGGCATGCTGAGGGTGTGGGTGTGTGTGATGGTGCTGGGGGCTCCCCCAGTGTGCTTGGGCAGAATGTGGGCGGAGACACCGGAAGGGTTGGAGACGGAGTAGACCATGCTGGGAGGCATCGTTGCCATGGACACCACGCCCGTGGTCACGCTGGACGAGGGAGGGTAGATGGCGGTGACCACCTGCCCTCCGGTGGCAGGGGTGAGGGGCTGTGGGGACTGGGCTGGGGCGAGTAGTGGTGGCTGACCTGGAGACCAGGAACAAGTTTAGAATCATCCCTTTCATTTAAGTAAGGGATAATGTACAGCACGTCAGTCATTATTGCGAAATAAACCCTTTCATGGTGATTCAAGACCCCAATCATTTTACACAAAATATAACAACAAAAGATGATTCTATTGATTTAAAAATGATTTTATTGATAAAAATTGGTTTTTATTGCTTCTGCAAAAAAGAAAATAGTCCGTTAGATTCTATGGTCGGAAATAGCATCCATAGCAGCGGTCTGCTATTCAGAAATAACAGACCGCAGAATGCCGCCATTGACCAATCAGAATCAAGTATTCAACAAAGCCGTGTAATAATCCATCTTAGTGCTACAGTGCCTGGTCAACAGATACCTGTTCATACAGGTGAACTAAACAGCCACTTTCCATAGTACTGACCTGCTATCAGTGGCTGCACCAGGGTCTGTCCCGGGGGAGCGATGGCTGTGAAGCCCAGTGTTGCTATGGGCGATGGAACATAGGCAGATCCTGCCGATGGCAGAGTCTGATGGCTGGGGGAGGAGCCTGTCGTCGTGGAGACCAACGGCAGAGTGGATGGGACCCCTGGAGTGGACTGCACATAGGTGATCCTACATATATGATAGAGCGAGAGAGAAAGCAAAAGGCAAAAGATGACATTTGAGCAAAAGTAAATGTCAAACTGCAGTACCTGCCAATGGAGACTACCAGTTTCATTATGTGTGTATTATACACGTTATCAGAGATTCCCCCTCTCCACAACAACTCTTGTGTGCTACACTTATCTCACTATTGTGTTCATACAGTGTTAGTCTTGGTATCTTGCCACGTGCTGGTTACCGACATTCATGCGAAGCTATGTGGAAAAACCTGAAACGTCAATCTAAGTTTTCAAAAAATAGTTAATTAGTATTGTTCATTGAAATCAAACCTTCCATTTTCTTGCATGTTTCACTGGATTCCATTGGCCAGCCACCATCATAGAAACAGAGACCATTTGGCCAATGAAATGTAGCAAAACACAGAAATAAATTGCAGAAACCGACACTTAGTATGATAGAATGACTGCTAATACTACACAGCTATGCACACACTGTGTTCAAAAGGTAGAAGTCTCTGATAGAGGCCAAAATTGAGAACATGAGTAAGGCCATTTAAGGGAGACCACACAATAGGAGAGAAGTGAACAAGACACCATCAAATGGAAAGAGGAATAGACACAGCACTGCTGCAGTAGGGGTCAGAGGGCGAGTGTGCATCAGAGGGAGCAGCACTGGATGACTTGCTGTACTGTGTGTGTGTATGTGTATGTGTATGTGTATGTGTATGTGTATGTGTATGTGTGTGGGCGTCAGGCGGAGGCAGATGGGCCACCAGCAGTATGACTAACAGTGAACCACCAACTCCAGAATAGAGCTGAACCAATAAGACCAATGCTGCACCACCACCACCACCACCACCAGATTTTCAATCAGGCTGCTGCGTCCGCTCCCACAGACATCTAATGCCTGGCACACACTAGACGACTTTTCAAATTTAGAAAACGTGAGACCACACACACCTATCAACAGATGAAGATAAATCATTACAATGATTTTGCCAACACAGCAAAGTAAAATACAATTGTAACATATTACTCCACACCACAGGACAATCTGGCAAAAGAATGTTCAGAAAAACATCAGAAAATCTGGGCTTTGCTGACTAGATTGGGGGAAGATCGGGCACAAAATCGAGCAATGATGCTGGCAATGCGCAGCTCTAGAAAACTAAATAACACATTCTTTAGTTTTCTTACATCTCATTCTGGGATAAAAGGTATTTTCTTTCCCTTTTGATTTTCCTGTTCACACTTCCATTCCAAAAACGTAATCATCTTTTTCCCTTTTGTCAAATTCATTCACACATTTCCTGTGGCGTTAAAACGAGATGTTTTGTGACCTTATGTGGTTATTTATGGGCGTAAATGTATGGTAATGAGCTAAGCGGGCACCGGCATGAGGATGTAGAACGATCAGTATTTATCAAGGGAAATTACGAACCTGTGTATGACAAGCATAAGAACGCTTGATTAATCCTAACTTTTTAGTGAGTACGAACTTTCTACATTTCATGATTTAAAATGTGTTCTACGAACTGTTGATAAATGAGGGCACTAGCATCTGAAGCAAAGGCTTATAAAGTCAGGTTCACACTACAATAAAGAGACCACACATCGTCCAGTCGTGCTGGTTACATCCCATCCCCAAGTGTTAAACCAAATATGATTATCTCTTTAATGAAGACGCATCCATTAAAATCTGCACTATGTATCTTTTTAGGTCATTTATTTTTGTTCAAAAGCTTTTGAAATTGAAAATAAGGAACCCCCCCCATCCACCCACAACTCAATCCACCCTAGGATTGTTCCTTTATCAGAGGTGGGTGTGGTGCACAACCATAGGAAGTAAATGCAGACCCGAGTTTGTCATTTATTTGCCCTTGGTGTAGAGTTGGGTTAGGAGATATGAAAACATGGATTTTTGGTACACGATAATTATGGGTCATTTTACTGATAACATATCGATAAGTATCACAACATGCTTATGAATTCAAAATACCATTCTTAACAGTCTGAGGGTCTTTGCATTGACATATATGGAAAACAAAGTATGGTACCGAACTAAAACTAGTTTTCCTTTCTTACCGACTTTTCAAACCTCATATTTGATCATTTTAAGGGCATAGCTTCTCACTGTAATTAATTTATACTATAAAACTGGGTATCACCATAAGTCGATATCTTCATTTCATACAGTGAAGATACAATACCACGCCATTCGATACAATACCATTCGAAGACGATAAACGTGAATATTGAATTATTGCCCACCCCTAGAGTAGAGTTGATTTAAGCCTGCTTGGGGGCTAGCTGGGTGGGACGTTTCTCACAGCCATTCAAACAAACAGTTGCAAGTCCTCTATGGGGGTGTGCGTGTTTCCTGTTGGCGTGTATTTGACAGGACAGATGTGATGTGTGTGCCAGGGCTGGTCGTGCTGAGAGGAATTCCATGAAGCTGTGCATGTTTAGTGTTTAGTATTGATTTCACAATAGAAAATGTGAGTAACATTTGATGTGAATACAATGACTAAGAAAGTTAAGAAATTGCATCAAATATTCCTCTACCACCACAGACCTCTACCACCACTTTGAAGATGTTAACTTGTGATTTTAATTGGCAAATGTTAAACAAATAAATCCATAAATCCAATATGATTAGATGTATTATATTAATATGATTAGAACAAAGACATAATTAGAACAATGACATTTTCATTATATGAAGTATGAAAGACAGACAGTGGGACAAATGATAATGTTTCATCCACCTCAAATACCAAGAGGACATTTAGCTTCACGATGATAACCCAAATGAAATTGTGCGTCACCCACACCTACTTATGGTGTGTAAGTGTGTGAGTGTGCATGTGTGTGTGTGTAGCGTTTCCCACCTGGTCGGGGCAGGTGGCAGCAGAACAGTCTGCGAGGGAGTTGACCCAGAGGCCATGACGGCAGCTGTTCCCAGCGTCCCGGGGAAGGGGCTGGCAGGATGCACCGCTCCGCCCTGGGGGAGCGGGGACTGGACCACAGGCATGGGAGCGATCTGGATAATCTGGAACAGAGACAAGGGGAGAGATCACACTGTGTTCCATCTCTCATCTAATGTACGTTGAAATATGAACCGGGTGCCCGCTGGAGAACGTTCAAAGTTTTCCACAAATAAATGAGATGTTATTATCGTCTGTTCCCAACATTGACACGCTCACTGACCTTGCTTCCTGCCTGCGCGCCGTTCTGCACAGGAAGGGGCGGGGCCACAATAGGGAACTGCTGGGCGGAGGCCGGCGCAGTCCGCACTGTTGCCATGGGAACCAGCATTTTACCCTGGAGCACCGGGGACTGGGTTTGCACTGAAGCAATGAAAAAACAAAAAGAAAAAGCAGTGAGAGGAGCCCAAACATTTAAAAGCTAAAGATGGCTTTGGTTTGTATTTAATCAAAATTTCCAAAAAACAAAGTCTCACCTCTGGCTCCAGGGCTGACCACTGCTTGGCTGGTTGTGTAGCTGGCCAAAGCACCTGAACCATGCTGCTTCCCATTGGCCAAGGAGACGTGTGTGGGCGGAGCTGTGGGTAGGTTGAAGACACTGGTTGGCTGGTTGAGGTGCTGGGGCGGGCTCTTAGCGTTGGCAGGCAGGGTGGGCAGGATGTACTGGACCTGTGTGACGGCTTTGCCCCCAGGGCAGGACAGGGAAGGGCCGGAGAGGAGATGGGGCTGGAGCAGGGAGAGGGGCCCGTTGGTCTGGCTGTGCGGGGCTGACAAGTGGCTGGTGGGAGTGGCCTGCTGCTGTTGAGGAGGGTGGATAAGTTGCACGGTGGGCTGAGTGGAAAACGCCCCTCCCAGCACCAGATTGGTCATGACGCCTCCAGGACCGACCCCCGCACCTACGGTGTTGGGTGAGGAGGAGGAGTAGTACCCACTGACCGTTGCCCCACTTCCTGTTCCAGAGCCAATCACATGCTGCTGCTGCTGATGATGTGGGGTGAGGGACCTCCTGTCCGGCAGGTGGGGGCTGGGGGAGGGGGCTGCATCGCGGGGTTTGCTGGCGATGGGCACCGGTGAGCTGGTCACGGGGCGCACAACGTTGGTGACCATGGTGGCGGCCACCCTGACTGCACCATGGTGGCCCACCATGGTGCTTAGGCCCAGGTGACCGCCCGCTGAGGTGGAAGGGCCCACGCCTGAAGAGCCAGAGACGACCGAGTTAACGGAGGAAGAGGAGAGCAGGAGAGGAGCGGACGTCATGCCACCTCCCTCTCCTCCGCCTCTGTATCCGTCCTTACCCTCCCCATCTCCTCCCCTTCTCCTGCGATCGGCGAGCCCTCCTGCCCCCGCCCGGCCCTCGTCATGTCGCTTGGTGGTGGGGTAGGAGGAGAGGGAGACGCTCCTGCTGTGTGGCGTGGGGTGGAAGGAGGAGGAGCAGATGACTGGCGCAAACACTCTCTGCGGAGGAGGAGAAACAAAAATAAATAATGGTTGTTCTAACTAAATTGGGGCCGAATTAGGGCTGAACCATTACTTATAATCTACTCATGTATTGCTTCTGGTCGATCAAACAAACAAACAAACAAACAAACAGGAGCGCGGTCTATGTTAGCACTTCAGATAATATAGTATGTCACCTTGCGTTCGCCCTCGTCTTCTGAACCGTTGTCACTGTCGCTGTCGGTCACTCGCTCCTTACACTTGAGGTCTATGGAGCTGGTGGGATAGGGGTCCTCTGTGGAAAGAAAATGCAACGGCCATGGTTACACAAGGGATCTCAATGGGAGCCTTTATTTGCTAATCACAATGGAGCACACAGTCAGCGGCAGAGATAAAAGCTTCAAAATAAATGCACTCTAATTTATATTGGATTTCTTAAAAGGAAAAGAAAAAAAGGAACCAGAGGAGCAGATTGCATTAGAGTCAGAATTCAATTTGTTGTGGATGTAATGCAGGCGGACTGTGCATAGTAGCACAGCAAATGACAGTTGGAAAAGGTTCTACAAGCACATATAAGTGTTATTTGTTTCTATACATACTGAATATATGATCTCATTATTTCATCTTAAAAACTTAATTTATTTGTCAGTCTATAATCAACACTTGTTACCATACCTGTCAAATGATGGCAAATTATACATAAAAAACTTTTAATTTCTATGGCTGGAAATAATATGACTGCTACATTTGGGACCTTAATATGGCCATAGGTGTTTGCCAGGTTGATCAACTGCCATAGAGGTTTTGTTTTTTTAAATCTTAATCTTTTTTAAAGAAAACACTAGCCAAAGCTACAGCTGCTAAGATTAGGGAAAAAGTCATAGTTAACCCAGACTAAGAACCTAGCCAAGATGAAGGATCCTATTGGATGAAGTTCATCCAATAGGATCCTTCATCTTGGCTAGGATCTTAGTCAAGGTCATTACTTTTATGACAGAGGTCAAAATGTTTACAAAACCAAAAGGTTGGTTTTTTTTAGCTACACTGATGACTATTATCAAGAATTGTCATGGTGTGTGTCCATTTTTATTGTTACTTTTTCTCAAAAGAAACTAAAAGAGACCACATGATTAAAATTATCGTATTTTGTTTATTAAAATGAAAAACTGAATTGTGACTGTACACGTTGTGACAATAGCAGGACTTTGAGAATCTGCACCGCTTACATTATAACATCAAATCTTTTTTTAGGACACTCAGAGATGTTTAGATGTATTTATTAATAACCCAGCACAAGAAGGGGGCGCCGGAGACACTGCCTTCTGGGAATATCCTTTCTAACGGGTACCGTTTACAGCTACAACTTCTCACCAATGACATCGTCATCGCCCTCCTCTTCACAGATGACCATCCGCTCTTCGTCACTGGTCATGTCCTCGCTGACCCCCCGCTGAGCCCGGGACTGAGGCGGGGCCCGGCCAGAGAACTGTCCCCCTCCGTCCCCGCACATCTGAGGGAACGTAAAGTGAGTCTTTAGCGGGGTCTTTTAGGTCTTTATCCTACCGTCTTCTATGAATTGTATTGTATTGTTCCTGCTTGTAGGAGTACTTAAAACATTGCTGCTGTATTAAAGATGTTTTTAAATACCAAGTAGTTTGAGGCATAGGTCACATATTTTTATGTGAAGAGAAGAGTTCTCAGAGGAACCGAAACATATATTTGGACCAAATATTATTATTATTAATGACCTTGCCTTCAAAACGCTACCTATGCGGTCATCTGTACTCCTGTGACAACAACACCAATACTCTATTCACTGATCAATAAGTCAGCTCAGTGTTTCCCATAATTTAGCTCCAGACAGACAAACATTTATTTTGGTGCATCACTGATGATGACAGCAAAGTATTTGATTTAATTAAAGAATAATCATAGGAAGACACATGGGAGCATTAACCAAGCATCTTCAATGAGACAATGGGTGTACATGATTCTTATAGGGAAACTTTCATATTGTGGGCAGTAACAACAAAGGAAACAAAAAGGTGAGGGGAGTGACCATCGTGGAGAATTAAGGATTGGCCATGGCTGTAGTTCAGCCACGTAGTTAATTTGCAATACACTATAGGGGGAAGTGGACATGTCTGCAAGGACGCAAGACAAATAAAGGAATCTACACAATTAGGAAGTGAGGACATTGGCATGGCCTCAGTACCAGACTTTGTGGCTACAGTGGCAATGCAAATGCTAACATAACACATTTCAATTGGAGAGTGGAAGGGAGCTATTTCTAGGTACAGAGAGACTTTATACAAAGGCTTATATATAAGCTTATATATTTTGTGTGGTGTATAGTTCATATATTCCACGACAATTACTAATAGTATGAATAGCAATAGATTTCTTCTCAGCCTTGTTGTACCTGTGCCAGCTCTGCCAGTGCCTGTGTGTTGCCTCTCTCTCCCCGCTCCAGGCTGTGCATGGCACTCTGTGAGAAGGCTCGGGGGCGGGTCAGCTGGCCCACATGACCTTCTCCCGCGCTCCGTTCGGACGCGCCCACTAGACCAGGCCCCGCCCCTTTCAGCTCCACTGAATGAGGCTCTATATCCAAGCACAGAGGAACAGTTGACAGTTTGATACAACACTGTGGGAAATCCACTGTGGGAAAACAGTGGCACAAGTGTAGAGGACCTACATCCTCGTGTGTGTGTGTGTGTATGTGTGTGTGTGTGTAGGAGGAGGAGAGGACAGTGGGTGAGACTAACCTGTGGTCTCAGACATGCTCCTCTCTCTGACGTCTTTACCCCCAGGGACCCCGCGGCCTTCAGAGCTGGACTTCTTCCTGTCTTTGTTGCACCACTTCCAGTCTGGATGGGCCTTGAAATGGGCCTCTTTCACCTGGTAATGGGGAGTTTGTGTAAATGCCGCTTTAGAAAAGACAGGAAATTCCCAAACTGCTAGTGGGGGGCAGAATAGTCTATTGTCTCCTAAATGCCTAAATAGTAATGATTGGCTAGGTTTAGCATGTTTTGGATGCACATGTATGTCCGCACACCTGGAAGGCGAGGTCGTGGTACTTCTGCTTCTCTTTGGGCCCCAGGGCATACCACCACTCCCCCAGGATCTTGCTGACGGTGCGGTTGTCTTGGTTGGGGTGCCGCTGGTGCACCAGGGCCCGGTGACGCTTGCTAAAGATCATGAAGGCATTCATGGGCCGCCGGATGTGGTCCTTCTCCCTCTGAGAGAATAAACAGGATAGGGTAGTGTGTTTAGTAGTGTTGGGGTGTTTGACTGCCAGCCAAAAAGGGTTTGGAACCCAGTTAGGTTCTGGGTTTGAAACCCAATGTCCACAGTCTACATGTAGACTTCCTTAAGCAAGATGCCTAAACCCTAACATTTTCTAAAATGTATTTATATACATGTAACTAATGAGCAGGTATTCATTAATGACCTGTATCTAAATAGATTAACTGTAAGTTGCTTCGATAGAAGTGCCATCTAAATGACATAACAAACCCCAAACATTACATTACGTGGACAACAGGAGGATAGATAAGAAGTATAAAAGTTGGGGTCCAGGGCGTACCTTCCCAGGACTGTTCTTGTCCCCGTCTTTGGGTAGCGCACTGAGGGACTGAGTGCGTCTCTTCACCGGAGATGTAGGCAAGAGTGGCGGATCAGGCAGGACTCCCGGGAGGAACCTAGGAGAGAAAAAAATCAAACATGATTACATAAAAACCTTATCAACCATGTATAACCATGGAGCCCTAGATATCCACTGTTCTGTTTACTCCTGCGGGATGTTAACATTCGCCGGTTTCCATTTTGATATATGCGAGCGATGAGCGCTACCGGTTTGTCTACTGCTCAGGGCTCTGGCAGTTTGTTTCTTGTGAAATACAGATCAGCAGATTGAGCAGCGCCTCCAAGTCAATATCTGGCAGCCTGACCACTGCCTTTCATATTGTCCTAAAAAGAAGAACGCTTTAGTTCCTGTTATCTCCTCTCTGGCAGTAAGCTCTGCTGCCTAAATTAGAACAAGCCCACAAAAATATCCCACTTGCACACAATTTAAAAATATATATGTATCAAAGACAAAAGTCTGATGTCGAGCAACCCACAACTTCTCCAATATACAGACACCGATGAAGAGGAACTGAACAATAAAGCTTAATCACATAAGAGTCTTGTAGACATCAAATACAACAAGAATAGGTTTGGCTTACGGGTCATCCACGTCACTCTCGGTCTCGCTGTCAGGACGCTCCGCTTCCTTCTCCCTCTCTGGAGGCGGTTCATCCACCGAAGGGAGGGGCCGCGACTGGGGACCCCTCTCCACGGTCATGGGAACCTCTGCAGGCTCCTGTAACACCACTGGAATCCCCTGGCACTCTGGAGTACATTACATGTTTTCAGAGGAGAGCATGGGTTGGAATCAATGGGAACTATCACAACACAAAGATGGTACATACAGGGATGTCGCTACGATAATAATAAAAACACTGCTGCATCTTTAATAACCATGCAGACAACCGATTTAAAAAGTATGTGAACAGAAATTTTTTTTTTTTATAATCGGTAAACACTACAGGATAATTAGCCCACATTTGTGCCTAATGTCCCCCCTTCCGACTCCGGTCAGCAAAGCCACGATTTTTTTATGGTTCCAATGATTTATTTTGCAGATTATCCTGTGGTTTGGAGTATGTTAAGATTGTATTTTACTTCTCCAAATTTGATAGGGCCGCACCGATTCTATATATATATATATATATATACAGATTCTGTAAATATTAAACATGTTCAATATTTACAATCCGATATCTTGTAGTGTGGGGGGAGCCGAGTATGCAGTGTACGAATGGTCATGTGGGAAAGACGATAGCCAATTGGGAGCCGGTAATCACAACAGAAGCCAGGCAAAAGCAAACATGTGATGGATTTGCGAAATGGAGACGTCCAACTCACACTGCAACATGTACCATTTTCACGCCATCTCCATGACATCATCCATAGTTCTTTAGGATGTTACAATAAAAACAAGTGCAAAAGCTAGCATAGCATGGCTGCCGTCCGCCCGCCATTTTTACGATAGTCACATTTTTGGGAATCAGGACTGTTTTTTTAGTGTGTGGTGTGCTGTGTTGGCAAAACCGTTGCCTTCCACACACTTAACAACCAAAACAGTTAACTTTGTCTTCATCTATCGTTAGGAGTGTGGTCTCTCACATTGTCTAAATGTGAAAAATCGTCTAGTGTGTGCCAGGCATTACCTGACTTCAGACTGGCTGCTTGAGGGTGATTGATTGGTTGTTGGCCCTCTCCTGTCTGAGAAAAAGCATCCGATTGGGTCGGTGCCAGGAAAGGAACCAACGAATGCCAGGGGAACACTGGAACAGACCGTGGCTCCACATTGGTCCACACTGTAGAGGAAGACAGAGCATACAGGTACTTTGTATTAAAATGCAATGCCTAGCAATTAAAAAGTCAGCCATTTATATAAAACTCTAAATTGGATGGAATTTTAGACGACAATTTGTTTGTAGGAAAAACAAATTCAATAAAACACTTGAATAGGAATGAGGACTGTTGACTTCTTCGCTGCCAAGATTTCCCTAGTGCACTATCAGCAACCTGCCTGGAGGTAATGTATATAAAGGCCTCATTAGCTTTGTATAAAGGATTACATCATGTAAGAGGATCAACTAATCAATTTCAACTGAATTTCTCAGAAATCAAACCTCTACAATAGATAATAGATTGTTTATGCATAGCTGCATTTGTTATGGTGCCAAATAAATAATAACTACTCATGGTAAACTTTTGTCCAACAATTAATATACACTTCTCATAAACGCTGTGACGTGACACTGACCAAACATGCTCAGTCCTTGGCGCAGATACTGAGGATTCTCTGAAGAAAACATGGCCGAATGAAAGTCTTGCTGCTGTGATTTACAAAAAAGTCCTTTTAAAAATGTCCCTTTTTTTGGAAGTGATGAACCCTCAAACTGAAAGCTTGATTTGAGTCAGAGAAAATACTCATAAGTGCTCCGCGGTGCTTGCATCCGTTTTCTTCCCTTCAGGTTGCAATCATCATTCACATTATTCACTGCATTATTCCAGTTGCTGGTCGTTATTTATATTTGGACATTACTAAGATTTTCTGACGCATAGACTCCATCTCTTTCCTCCTCGGACAATGCCGCAATTTGATCATGCGCACACAACAATCAAATATCCGTGGGCAAAACGTACTACAACATGATTACATTTGTATATTCATTACAAATTAAATCGCAAATTGAATAGACCACACCGAGAAGGTGGCGATGCTCGGCCGCCTCGGTCTAATTACCCCCGATGCCCTCTCCCTGTTTGTTTACATCGGTGCGTCCGCGCGGCGCGGGAGGGGTTAACAAGGCCTCGCCGCCGTCCCCGGCCTGGAGTACAACACCGACCCGCACACTACGCAGCGCTGTGGGGACACAGATCAGATCAACACCAACGCTCAATCACATGGAGAAACGGGAGCTGCGTTGACGTGACCTCGGGAGATCACAACACACCGCACAACAACCCCTCCTGGAAAACACTGGAGTTCAGAAAGGCAAATGCAGGAGGACAATCGTGACTATCTCGCGTTAGTCGGCGATAGGCAAATGTGGGCTATGATTGACATGTGTCGCTAACCGTGACACACGTGAAGGACTTCATGTCCCAGGGTGGACCCTATAAGACGACACCTGGGGGGGGGGGGGGTCCGTCAGTGTTGCTTCACATAACTCGCAGCGGCCGATCCGGCTGCCCCTCGCAACACCCAGAGCCTCAAGTGCACCAGACCAGACCAGACCCGGGGGAACGCCCCTGGTCCTGCACCCTCCGCGCACAAAACGGGCAAAACACACGCAATCGTGCTCATGTTTTCCAACACCGACGATTATTCACGTGTGTTTACTTCCTAAAACGTGCTTTTTTAGAAGAAAAAAATAAGAAAAAAAGAGGGGGGAAAAGAGAGCCTTTCGTAATCAGACCGCAACACAAATACAGCCATTCGGGGTTTGCATCACTTTAACGTGCAACGTACACACCTGCCTGTAACACACACACCAACACACACACACACACACACCAACAGCAACTTAGTAGAGGAAGAGATTCGCGTATTATTATTTCCGTGATTAAATGAAGGTACGCCCGCTACCTAAACCGTACAATATGAACTCCACGTCTGTTTTAAAAACCTCGTCTCCCTCTATATCTATATCTATATATCTATATATACATATACATATATATACATATATATATATATATATATATATATATATATCTGTACACTATTACAAGCTAACCTCCACCTGGCCAGCCCAGCCGGACGCTAGCTAGCTGACTGACTACAACAACGCTGAGCAGCGGCGGCGCTGATAAAGCGACAATGATGGATCCCCTCGGCTCCAGTCAGCGGAAAAGAGGGGGAGAATATGAAGTCTGCTCCGTCCAACTCCACCCGGGCTCCACCAACGGACAGGAAGACAGTAGAACAACAACAACGCTCAACCCGACATGTCCGAACCGTCAAATACTCAGCGGGTTAAAAAGCAGCGGCGGTAAACGGCAGCGGCAGCGCGAGCGGCTTCGTGAGGTCCGTCTGCAGCAGGTTAGCTCGAGCCGCTCCTCCCTCCCTCCCCCTCCTCCCCCCTTACGAAGCCGCGCGCACCATCCACTCCGATCAGTACGAGTAGTAGTAATGGGGGCCTTCTCGTCGCGTGGAAACGTCCTCGTTTAACATCTTCTCAAGTTTACTGCCTGGCTTTTTTTTTCTTCCCCCTTTCTTTCTCTTTTCTCCCTCCCTCTTCCTCCTGTTGTAAACTAGGCTGCTTGCTTTGCTTTGCTTTGCCCCCCCCCCTTCTCCTCCTCCTCACCCTCCTCCCCCTTCGCAGTCTGTCAACCTCGCCCAACCGTGTCCCGCCCCCTTTCAGGGGATTCGCGTACCGCCATTGGTCGAGGCAGCGACCCGTCATCGGACCGCCGGGGACGCTGATTGGTTGGAGCGTGCACAGGAATGTCAGTCATATGCAAATGAGCGCTAATCTTTACGGTCAGCGGATCAACAACAAACAGAAAACACAAGGCACCATACAAACTAAATCGACCATTTGTTTTAACCTTTTCAATTGTCTTTGCGCTATATACCCCCACTTCTAAAATATGCGGCCATTTATCTGCAACCGACCAACCCACCACAACATGGGGACAAGTTCGTAGTAAAACTAGACATGTGATGGCTGTGTGAAGGCGCCAATCAAACGCCGGCGGTCAGATGTAGGGCAACCAATGACCTGGCGAGTTACACCAAGTCCCGCCCCTTTACGGGGGGGGACTGGGGTGCAGTACTCACCATGGCCGACGTATGAAGGGGGGGGGGGGGGGTGAGGGTGAGGGTGCGCACGCATACAGGCTAACCTCGGGCCGAACCAGGCGACACATAACGGTGACTAGGCTCCCCCATGGTGGTCTACTTTATGAACAGTGTGGCCTTCAGTTATGAAACATGCACAGAAAGATTGTGAATGTGTTGCTCTCATTTGACCCCCCCCCCTGAGGTTCTCATAAAACTGTGAGTGCGCAAAACAAATTATGCCACTTTAGTCTATTTAAACCCATTAAAGCTTAGAAATGTTCCTCCCCCCCCCTATTCACCCGACGTCACCCTGCTGCCACAAATGCATTTTCTATTGGAGACAAAAGGAGGAATCGGAGGAAAGGGAGGCTTGTCTTTTGAGAGAGAAAGAAAATGGGTGGATACAGGCGAGAGGAGAGGACCAGAGGGTATAAATAGACCTAGAGTCACTGTGTGCAGGAGGAGAGGGAGGAGAGGGAGGCGAGGGAGGAGAGGGAGGGCCGGGAGGGGGGGGGGGGAGAGCAGAAAACAACTTGTGTGAAAAACACAACTTCTCTTATGTGAGGCTTAACGAGGGCATTGTGTGTGTGTGTGTGTGTCATTGTGTGTGTGTGTGTGTGTGTGTGTGTGTGTGTGTGTGTGTGTGTGTGTGTGTGTGTGTGTGTGTGTGTGTGT
>JAOPJI010000008.1:4476742-4491380 GCA_027122695.1 Merluccius productus | reverse complement strand
ACACACACACACACACACACACACACACACACACACACACACACACACACACACACACACACACACACGTACGTGGGGGGGGGTGGGGGGGTGTGAAGTTTACGCACTTCTAGTTTCTGCTCGTTCTGCGCCAGGCCGTCCTTCTGGCTGTGCAGGAAAAGTGTCAGCGTGCGCATCAGCTGCTTCCGGTCGTCCACCTCGGCGGCCAGGCGACCGCTGTAGTCAGCCAGCAGCATGCAGGCCTCCTCCACCAGCCGAGAGAGGCGGTCCCCCGACTCCTTGTCTGGAACGCACCAGAGAGGAGCAGCACACAGCTTGGGTGAACGTTTATATTGCGGCCGGCTTTGTCTAAAAGTATTAACGGGGGGGCCCATGTTTTATCACCAGGTGTGACTCGCCACTACACGTCATTTCAAAATGTACCCTCTAGTGACATCACACATGGGAGTGTCCACCCAGATATACGATCGATAGATAGGTCATCCTAGCCAGTGGACCGTACCGAGTGGGAGGCTGATCTACCCAGCATGCACCTGGTGGTAAAGTAGGGGCTGATACTTTTGTACAAAGTGAACATTTGCGCCACCGCCTGTTTCGGTTTGTTGTGGCTAGGTCAGGTTGTTTTGTTTTACATAGCCGACACCGGAAGATAACCATCTTTTTCCAAGAACCAGATTCTGTGGTAAATTATTTAGAGTGGAGTCGCGCAACATCCACCTAGATGCTGCTCCTCCGGGCCCCTGGCCAGAAATGTACTGTCTTCAAACTCGTATTAAACCCCACCCTGTTCCTTCTTTCCTTGACATGAATAGTATACCGGTGTCAGTACGTGACCAGTTATGATTGCTCTACTCCCACTAACATCAGCCGGCCAGCCATTTTACTGTTAAAAAATGAGGACATGTATATATCAGAAATAAATAAATGAATAAATAAATATATATGCTGCATGGCTCTGATCTAAAGGGGAAATATATGCTAGTTACACCCAAGTCAAGTCAGGTGTCTGGGCTGGGTGAGGCTGTTAAACCAACCACAGGTTAAACCATCAATCACCACACACACACTCAGGAGAGAGCTCTGTGGTGGCTGTGTTTAAACACCTGCTCTGGCTGTAAAAACTCTCCAATAAACCGGTTTGTACGATATCTACCCGTGTCCTGTGTGTCTGAGGAGCCCAGCAAAGCCACTTAGGTGGCGTGTGGCAGGGTCTACTGCCACACACACACACACGTATTGATAGATGATTGGCAAAGGGGCACGTCTTAAATTAGAATGCACCTGATGCCGCGTCAAGGCATAGAGAGGCGCAAAGTGAGCCAGAGCTTTCTTACACTTTGAACCTGGTGATGACATACTAGACCCCCCCGGCCCCCCCCCCTCCAAACAAATTTGGAGGCCGGGACAAGTTGGTCGCGACACCAGCGTCACTGCCTCACGCGTCCTACCTGTGATCCTGTGGAGCAGCGAGGCGTCCTGCACCTCGGCAGGCAGCGAGGAGATGCGTTTCCGCAGCGCCGAGTCACCGGAGGCCGCGTTCTCCAGCTCCTGCAGGGCCCGGATCAACTCCGCCGTCTGAGACCGTTTAAAAACATATATTTTTACTAAACATTACCCCCTCGAACAATACTTGTTAGGTCCGCACCTTGCGGTCCACTGTTCCTGCCTGTATATATATATATGTTTGTGCATTGTGCTTGAGTGTACATTTATTTTTGTCTGTTATTTGTCTTTGTAGTGTGGCCTTGTGTGTGCAAAAGGTGCTAAATAAAATTATTATTATTATGACACCACGCGCGCTGTACACAACACTGTCTGATAACCAAGGAAGACGTCGCTAGGCACCTGTGGGGGCTCTTCTGTAGGGGAGCTCTGGGAAGCAAAGTTGTCCTTCTCGTCCATCTGGATTTTTTCATAGGACCTCTTCTTAGCCTTTTTCTCTCCGTCTGCAAGACCCGGCATAGAAGGACAGTGTGATGTAAATTTTTTTTTATTTTATTTAAAAAAGGTACAATAGAAAATGTGTAATTTGTTATCTAAATGAGGTAAATGTGTACAGCGCATACAAGTTTGTGTGTGTGTGTGTCTGTGCGTGTGCGTGTGTACGCTTACACAGGACTTGTGAGAGCTGGTCCAGCAGATTGTTTTCATACACGGCCCTCTCCTGCCAGATAGACAGCACCCGGCCCAGCTGCTTCTTAAAGCTCTCCTCTCCTTCCCTGCACAGAGGGGAAAACCAGCATCACAAAAAGGTAGCGGGTCGGAGTAGGACACGGTAGGCCTTCCAGGAAGACGATAGGACTACAGTATTAACAAACATGCAGGACTTTCGTGGAGTACTGCAAACTAAGGCCTAGTCCACACATACACGGGTATTTCTGAAAATGTATTTCCCCCCCTCCGTTTTCAAAATAATTCCTGAGCACACTAACAGCGTTACAGAAAATATCTCTGTCCACAAGAGACGCTCACATCACCCCAGGCCAGTAGGTGCCGATAAAACTTTATGTCAAACACCACAGAAGAAGATTGGAAGTATTGATCATTGATGGGCTTCTTCTTGAGCGGCAAATACGACAACACAGCACAGCAGTGTAATAATGAAGTAACGCTGGGTTGACTTGTAAACATGTATTTAAAGCTAACAGTGCTAGCCACAGATAAACACACCGGTAGTCCGCCATTGTTTGTAGGTCTCTGGCGCACGCTCAATGTGTGAAACAACAAATCGCCATCAGGACATCGGGGTGCGTGTGCCGGTTCAGCTCACCTGGACACGTGTTTGAAGGCGTCGACGATGATGGGCGCGAAGTCCTGGGTGAACTCTGGTCCTTTCCTCTTGCTATTCTGGATGACATCATTGGCCAGATAGACGAAGGTCAACTTGCGCGACACCTGAGCTGTACACGCGTGCGCGCACACACACACACACACAAAACAGACACCCCCCAGTTAGCAAGTCATTTAAGTGGGCCGAGCAGGAAAACTGTTCATTTCTAGATAACGTTTGGTACAAAATATATGCTTGTGTCATGATTGACACAGCGGAAACATTTGCCCATCCTTAATAAGATCCCACTTGGACCACAGGGTCCATTCGACGTCACTCACTACGATTATTACAAAGGCTGTGTTTTTGTTTGTGTTTTGAGGTGGACAAGGTCTGATCACCCAGGGAATGTTTGTGCAACCATGGTAACCCTTGTCCCGTCAATAATCACAAACCCCCCAGAGCAACCAGCCATTTCAGGAGAGTAATTGCCCCTTCCTTTAGTTGTACATCATTTGATGCATACGTGATTGGCCAACATATATTTCATTATTATACCCATCGTATAACCAACTACCAGGTATAAGGATACTTAGACTTAGAGACGCATTGTTATTTCCAAACATTGAATGAGATTTGGATATTGACCATGCTAACGGTGCAGCTTGCTTAGCCAGTTAAAGCTACTTAAGTAAAGGATGCACACAGCGGACGACAGCGGACGTCTCGGCCCGTGGGGACAAAGACAACGTACCCATGCTTAGCATCAGAAACACGTCATCACCATACAGCATTATACACATCTCGACCCTGTATCGTGATGACGCATACGATGTCACCCATTGTTTGTCAACGCATAGTAAGAAGGGGGACGGGGTAAGAAAAAGCAGGTGTGCGGAAGTAGTTCACACACCTGCGCAAAACAAGCTGCGCAAAACAATGTTGTATGGTGTTTTATTGAGAACAATATTATCATGACGACACACTATACACAACACACACAAAGGAGGACGTGGTCCAATAACAGCAACACACAACTCGTGGCTAGTCAAGCAAGTCGGTTATAAAGCATCTGCATGTGCATACATGTACATGTACACACCACTGAACCGAGAAGCAGGGCTATTCATCTTTCCTACCTGTCATGGTGGACGTGCAATTTTCCCCCTTCATATTATACACGCAGTACTTTATTGGGAAAACCCCCCAGAAATATTCACAACACGACGATTATGGGGAAGATTTAACACCATCATGAACCCAACAACCCCCCCCTGTAATAAGGGTGCGTGTATGTGAAGCAGCTTATTGTGCAAGATGGGATCACCACCACCACCACCCCTAACTACTCGTTATGCACTAAGCAAGGGAAACGTCAGGGAGGGAAGTACACCCTCCTATAACGTAACATAGCAGTGATTAACATATTTAAAAGATGCAATGCAAAAAAAATGCACATGATCACGGCCAGCCCCTCACTAAACTGGAACTGACGTGTGACTATACTGCTTGGATTTGCCTTTCCACCATCACAACATGACAACGTACTGGAGAGCTGAACACACATGCAAATACAAGACATTAGGCAAATTAAACACTTCAGAGAGACACACACACACACACCAGACCAGACCAGACCGGACAGGACAGGACCAGACGAGAGGACTGCACTAGCTCGATGCTACCTAGCCCCCCCAAGTGAGCTAACTTGCGAAAGTACATTTTTTTTAAACACGACAAGTTTCATGGCGGCCTCGCCAATGGGGGGGGGGCGTCGTGTCCCCCCCACCACCTTACCTTACCTTACCTTTTTTCAGTTCGTTGAGCCAGACGTTGACGATAGTTTGGGAGTGTTTTCTGTGGTGTATGAGCCACAGCGACAGGGTCTGCACACTTTGCTGAGAGTTGCTAAGCTCCGATAGTTTCTTCTCTAGGGCAGCCTCGGAAAAAGCTGACATTTCGACGAAAAATGAACCAGGGTGGGGGACACGTCGCGGGAGGGCCGAGGGAGATACGGCGTTGTGTGCGGCGTTGGGGGGCTTATTATGCCGATGTGTGTGCTGTTTCTGTCCGGCTTCCTGACTGTTGCGCTAGCTACCTAGCTAGCTCTGCTTCGGCTAGCTTAGTGGCTAGCGCGGCTTCGGGGGCTGTCTGCTGCTCGCTGTTAGCGCGACCCTTGCACACACACGGGCGAGGAGGAGGGGGTCCCGGGCGGCGCCGTTATCCCGGTGCTGCCGCGACTCCGTTTCCGGTCTCGTACTTCCTGTGAGCTGTGTGTGTGTGTGCGCGCGCGCCGGTTATAAGTTCCCCGCGGCACACGCACATGACAGTAAAAAACAACGACAACGGCGAGGAGGATAAATACGGAG
The DNA here is from genome assembly GCA_027122695.1 of Merluccius productus. Taxonomy (NCBI): domain Eukaryota; kingdom Metazoa; phylum Chordata; class Actinopteri; order Gadiformes; family Merlucciidae; genus Merluccius; species Merluccius productus. The sequence continues at coordinate 4,486,241 of JAOPJI010000008.1, read as the reverse complement.
TACTTCACGAAATAAATGAAGTGACAAAGCGATAGCCAGAAAACGTGTGTCACGCACGGAGACGCCACCGGATGTCCCTCTTATCGGAAGTCCTGCCCACTATGTCACTGAAAGTCCCGCCCTCTTTTCTCGCCAATAACGCCCATTGAGAGCATCCCGTTTCCCAGGCGACCTCGTCACAGCAGAAACAGTGTGGAAGTAGATGACAATGTCATCTAATGTCATCTATTTTACATGATGTTACCCCCACAAATAGCACACGTAAAGTCCACACACACACACACACACACACACACACACACACATAGGCCTACACACACATGGCCCTTTAAAATCACCATCTTTCATTTTATGTTTTGTTGTTTTTTTATTGTATTTTTTATTGTTCAAACAACAAACTAGGGGGCGTTAGGGGCCCCCCCTCATAAAGTCGTAACCACGGTTTCCATTGCATTGTCTGACTGTGGGTTTTGAGGTCGGTGGATGACCACATGACGCGCGGAGACGTCAACGTAGTCAAAGTAGTTGAGGTTCAGCTTCGTCGCCATCTTCTTCCCTTGGCCCTCCATGAACTACAATAAAGAAAATTGTTCACGTTAAATACATTTCGTTTGTATAACAGGTCATAAACAACAGCTCCTCCTATTATGTCTTCTCATCAGTTGTCATCAGGTCACATTACCTCATATTTCTCTGAGAAGCCACTCAAGTCTCTGGCCTCGATCTTGTGCCCTTTTAAGGTCAGCTTGTACATTTGCTGCATCTGTCCTGGAAATATTTCCATTATATTTTCCATCAGCCAGTCAATAATATTGCCATTATTATCCATATCTTTGTTTGTGATAAGTGAATGTGTGTGTGTGTGTGTGTGTGTGTGTGTGTGTGTGTGTGTGTGTGTGTGTGTGTGTGTGTGTGCGCGTGTGTGTGTGCGTGTGTGTGTGTGTGCGTGCGTGCGTGTGTGTGTGCAACAAACGCACTAGTCCTCTGTGCGGTCATCCGGATGTAGACGTGGTTCAGCGGCCCCGTGTGGCGCGGCCGGCCGTGCACGGAGTAGCGGTACTCCCCCGCGCCGCGGTCCAGGACCAGGCGCCGGCTGGGGGCCCCTGAGAGGAGGAGCCGCACGCACACACACAGGAGCCCCGCCGCCGCCAGGTAGGCCGCCGCGTGCTCGCGGTGCACCTGGAAGCGTGAAGAAGGCAACACTGTCTTAAATACTTTGATTGATGTTTTAATTGATTTCCTTAATTGCGTTTTTAATTTATTTTTAATTTAATTTTAATTTTAATTTACAGGGTTTCGTTGAGTAAAAAATAAGCTAACATTACAAAAAAATAAAAATAAAATAAAGGCTAACAAATAATAACATTATCAAACAAATTAACTAAATACTAAATGTGATAAAATGCAAACAAAATAAATTGCAGTTAAACGTAAGGTAGGCCTATATACAATACAACAATACGCACCGTGCAATTTAGCAGCATAAGTGTGTGTGTGCATGTATTTCAGGCCTTTGTGTGTGTAAAAAAAAGTTGAGTGATAAAATAATTTCCCCAATGTGGCATTAATAAAGTAAATCTTAATCTTATGAAATAAAATAAGTAAACTAAATAAGTGAAAAAGTAGTGGTAACAGTGGTAAAAGTGATACAAATTGTAGCAGCATTATTTATTAATTTAATTTTAGCCGCATACATTAACTAAGGTACAGACAGCACTACTAAATAAAGTGATGAAGTGAAAATTAAAAGGTAAAAATGATAAAAGACGTAAAGAGTTTTTAATGCTCACCTCGCGGTATCTCGTCACGTACGCCGCGGCCCCGATGATGGAGAGCAGCAGCAGCATGGCGCCCAGCCACAGGCGGCCATGCGGATACTGGAAGACGTACACTGAAACACGCAGCACGTCAGGTGAGACAAGGGGGGGTAGGGGGTGGGGGTGCAAAATCCGCCTAGTCTACAGTCTCACCGGTGTGGACCCTGGTGAAGGGGTAGCAGGGGTTTTCCCGCAGCCGGGCCTCCAGGGTCCGCTCCGTGTTCTGGCGGTGGCGCGCCGCGAACGCCGCCAGACGGCGTGCCGCTGCTGCCGCTGCTGCTTTTGCCGCTGCCGTTGAGCAAGGCATCGTGACCTGCAGAGTCAATGGGTGTGTGTTTGTGTGTGTGTTTGTGTGTGTGTGTGTGTGTGTCTGTGTGTGTGTTTGTGTGTGTGTGTGTGTGTTTGTGTGTGTGTATGTGTGTGTGTTTGTGTGTGTGTGTGTGTGACCTGGGGTGTGTTTGATTCTCTCTGAATCTCAGCCTTTCCACAGCAAAAGGTTTCCAAATGATGGCCTAAGAACCGATAGATGGATAATTGATAAGACATTTGGAAATGACATTAAGAAAATGCATCATCCCACCACCCAGCTGGCCATACACTCTGAGCCAGCAGTGGCCCTTCACACATAGCTTGGAAACCACTGCTCTACAGGCTGGTGGTCTTATGCGTCTCCCCACCCTTCTCTCTCTCTCTCCCCCCCTCTCTCTCTCTGTCTCTAGAGAGAGAGCGAGAGAGAGAGAGAGACAGAGAGATATATAGAGAAGAGAGAGAGGTAACCAAAGTTAATAAGCTAAAGGCAGTGTCGTAGGTGTGTATGTGTTCGTAAGTGTGTATGTGTTTGTACGTGTGCGTGTGCTTGTAGGTTTGCTGGTTTAGTTAACACTATCATGAGCATGATTGTTAAAACCGCAGAAAGCAGGCAAACTGAGCTCCCTTGCCCCCCCAGGGGAACTCCCAGTAGATCCCACGGTTAGCATGCAAGCTGTGTTAGGCTAGTATGCTAGCAGTCACTAGCAGACACTCCCAGCACCCTCACCCTCCCTCCAGAGAGTGCCTTCCTCCCCCTCTCACACTGTTCCCCCTCCCTGGTGGTCCCAACAGTAGCGCTCTACACAACAGAGTCATGTGACTGGTTAGTCCTACTGCTTCGCATCGCATCCATGTCTCTGGCCCGTCCCATACGTCTCTCAGAGAGGAGGGGGGGGGGAGGTAATCTGAGTCCAAGTGTATCCAGGGCTGGTCCACAAGAGAAAGAGAGGCAGGGGGCGGGGTGGAGGGGGGAGATAGGAGTGTAACAGACAGTAGGTCGAAAAAAGTCAAAGAAAGCGGTGTGCTGGAGAGTGTGAATATTAGAAAAGTGTGTGCGTGTGTGTGTGTGTGTGTGTGTGCGTGTGTGTGTGGCGAGGGGGGTCCTCAAGAGCAAAACATTGTTTTTTCGGTAGGTACTCAAGTTCCATTCACTGTCCACTGGCACTGGGCGTTGTGGGGGCGTGTCCATCCAGTAACCGCACTGCGATTGGCTTCCCTGAGTGGAGTGGGTCTCGTCAGTTGTTCCCAGCAAAACAGTCCCCCCCCCCCTTCTACTGTCCATTCATCTGTCCAAGGAGGTGACAGACTTGACTAACCCCTCTCGTCACTTTACTCATCACTTCATCATCATCACTTCATCATAATCATCATCATCATTGCTGCAGGGCTGTCTGTTTTAGATTCAGGCACTTTTTGATCAAAACTCTGCCGTCTCTACAGAGACTGAATGGCAGGTCCCCTGAGGAGAGCGGCTGACTGATTGGTGACCCCAACCAATAACGGGGTCTGAAAGGCAGGAGAGGTGCTGCAGTGGGCGGGACTTAGACTTTCTTTTTTTTTTGTAGATGTACTCACTGGAGGAGGAGGGGGTGGGTGGTGGAGGGTTACTGGTCCAATAGGAGAGTCTTTCTGATGTGATCTGATTGGAGCTCAGATGGTCGAAGTGTGAGGACTGTGTGGATAAGGGAGTCTCAGCAGTCTCTGAGTTCAGCAGAGGAGATGAATGTAACCACCTCCCCCTCCCCCTCCCATGTGGTCCTGGGACATTAGTGTTTGTGTAAGTGTGTGTGTGTAAACGTGTGTGTCCCATCAGCAGGTCTTGTTCTCCAGCGAGAGCTGGGCGGTGGCGCGGTGCAGTTCGGCGCTCACCCTCCGGTGGGACGCCAGCAGCGGCGGCGGGGCCAGAGACCCCTCGTACACCAAGGGGGGCGGGCTGTCTCCTTCCTCCTCCCCTGCTCCTCCTCCCCTCCGCCTCCTGCTGCTCTCTTCCTCCTCCTCCTTCGTCTCCGTCTCCATCCTCCCACCGTTCCTCCGCCTCTCCTGCTCGGCGCGCACTTTCTTGTCGTCGGACTCCTCCTGCGACGTCTCCATGCGCTGGTCCTCGCTCCAGCGCCGCTTGAAGCGCAGCTTCAACGGGATGCACTGGGTGGGGGGCGGGGACTCGGCCGGCTCGCTCTTGACGGTCGCTGTGGCGACGGGGGCAATGGCGGTGGGGGTGATGGGAGCGGGGGCGCGGTGCGGCGAGATGGCGAAGGGCGAGAGGCCGGGCGGGGGCGGGGCCGGCGCCTTGAACACATCCTCGTCCAGATCGTCGTCGGGGTGGTGGTGCTGATGGTTGCCGGGGTGGTGGTTGCTGTGGTGGTGGTGGTGGTGGTGGTTGTTGTTGTGGTTGCCGTGGTGATGGTGCAGGGCGGTGCCGTTGGCGAGGTGGGGGTGGGTGTGGTTGAGGCGGTGGGGGTGCTGGTGGGCGGGGGCGGCTCTGGTGTGACGGGAGGAGAAGAGCTCAAAGTCCTCGTCTGGGTCCTCCTCGCTGATGTCCGTCACCTCCACCTCCTCTTCCGACTCGATGTCGGAGATGGGCTCCACCTGGAGGAAGAGAGAGGAAGGCAGAAGAAGGAAATGCATATGAAGTTGTTAGTCATAGGTCAACCTACTGCCTTGCCAGTCAGACTTTGTGCTTTGTGTTTTCTTCCTTGTAGACACAGTCAGACAAGTTAGTCATTACCACTCTGTCTAAGGCCCAAAGCCCACGACTATGTCGCAAAATAATGGTTTTTAATTTTCCGTCCAAAATGGTCTACTCCTACACGAAAGGTAGCAAAAAACACAGCCCCACCGCTAGAGCCCTGTGTGCCACAAATATGAGGCGAAAATTGCGTTTGTGTGCTCTGGGCTTAAGGCTCTCTTCCGTGGAGCCTAGTGGCAGAGGCTACACCCACTGCAATCCTTCACCCAGGGACCCGCTCACCTTGATCTTGGGCAGCCCGGCACTGTTGAGCGACTGCGTGGATGAGGAGTTGGACACGATGCCCGAGCCGCCGGCGGAGCTGAGGTCGCTGCCGAAGGACAGCGAGGAGCCCAGGCCCGACGTGGAGGACATGGACCCGGAGCCCGACGCCGAGGACACGGAGCCCTGGCGGCCACTCCCCAAGCCCTCCCCGCCTCGCTGCTTGCGGCCCAGCGGCGGCGGCTGCAGCTTGAACTTGAAGGGGGACATGTGCGCCGCCGCCGCCGCCACCGCCGCCGCCTCCTCCCCCAGGTGCAGCGGGTGGTGCGTGGGGTGTGAGTGCGGGTGGGGGTGCGGGTGAGCCGAGTGCGGCGGGTGATGGTGGGGGTGGGAGTGCGGGTGGTGGTGGTGGTGGAGAGCGACGTGTGCCAGAGACGGGTGGTGCTGTGGGTGGCGCTCTCTCTCTCTCTCCCTCTCTCCTCCGGCCAATGCAGCTGCTCGCTCGCCCCTCTCGCCCACTCCTCCTGCTCCCCCCCTCTCTCTCTCCCTCTCCCTCTCGGCGGCCTTGTCGGCACTGGGCCGGTGGGGCTGGGGGATGACGATGTTGGGGTAGTGCAGGAAGGCACGGGGGCTCAGGTGGTAGTTGTAGACAGACTGGGTGTGGGCCTGCAGGTAGCGCTTCATGTCCTCGGGGTTGAAGGAGAAGTGGGAGCCCAGCATGGGTGACAGGGTGGGGGAGGGAGTGTAGGGCAGGTGGGAGGCAGGGGTCATGGAGAGCGCCGGGGAGAGGGGCGGGGCCAGCAGGCCGGCGCCCCCGGGCCCCGGCAGCGGCGACACGGGGAAGGGGGAGATGGGCTCCGGGTGGCCCCTGTGTGGGCCCCGGGACCCGTGGTGGCCGGTGGGCCCCGCTCCATACATGCGGAACAAAGACTCGTGGGAGAGGCGTGGGTGGACCAATCCCCTGTACCCCACTCCCCCTCCTCCTCCGCTCACACCTCTCTCCCCTCCGCGCTCCTCCGCCACGCCCCCGTTGCCTTCCTCAATCTCCGAGTTGACGGAGGTGCCGTCGCTGCAGTCGCTGACGGAGCCGCGGGCCATGCGGCGCGCCACGGCACCGAACACGCCCCCGGGACTGCGCAGCTCCTCGTTGGGCGACAGCACCTCTGACGGCGTGGAGGGGGGGAAGCGGAAGTGCGAGCCGGCGCTGGTGGGCACCGGCGGGGCACTCTGGGGGACGGCGCTGCCTGGAGAGGGAAGGGGGAGAGGTAGGGAGGTGGGGAAAGAGGTAGGGAGAGAGGGAGAAGTAGGGAGACGGAGAGAGAGAGGTAGGGAGAGCGAGAGGTAGGGAGAGCGAGAGGTAGGGAGAGAGAGAGAGGTAGGGAGAAAGGAAGATTTTTTTGTCAATTAAAAAATGTAACCGGCTTCACTACAATGTTTCCACTTGCTTGTCATTTCTATATTTCGAACAAATGAATATGAGTTATTGTGTTATATTATGTATTATTGACTATTAACATGTTTTGTATCTTATTTTTTATTTTGCAATGTAAACGTAAATGTACATTTCCCGCGCCAATAGAGCCAATGATTTTTTTCCCCCCATTGAATCGAGAGAGAACAAAAGTAAGTCAAAAGAGTGATAGGTTGTGTGGATGCTGACAGATAATATATATTGTCTTCTTCTTCGTGTGTGTGTAATTCTATGTAATCTAGCCATCCTATTGTAGGATTAGGTGTGGTCTGTGAGCGGGGCAGACGCACACACAACACAGACAGAGACAGAGACAGTCTGGGCGGTCTCCTTACCGCCGGAGCCCACGTCGATGAAGGGGTAGTTGACCAGGACCAGCTTGTTGAAGTTGAACTTGTAGGTGAAGCGCTTGCCTTTGGTCTTGTGCAGAATCCGCTTGTTGTAGTAGTACCTGTTGCGTGAGAAGAACGCAAACTAGCGTCAGAAAATAAACTTTTATTTAAGCGCTTCCAGGAATTGATTAGAGGAATTCATTAGAAGTGTTTTGTGTACGTCACACAAAACACTTCTAATGAATTCCTCTAATAAATTCCTGGAAGTGACCTTTCACAGAAAAGAGGAACATGGCAGAAACAACTTTTGTGTGTCATTTTCATTAAAAATTGGTAATTTAGTGACATTTTCAAATGTAATTTCCCTATTTGAAGAGAACAAGAGACATTGAGAGAAAAACCGAGAGAGATAGAATCGGAGAGAGAGAGAGAGAGGGCAGAGATGTGTGGGGTGAGTTTAATTAAAAGAGGAAGTGGATTAAATGGGAGACAAACAGATGATGTGGCATCAGCAGCCAACACAAGAGATCAGAGACCGGCTATTGTGGCGTAAAACAGCATCAGGCTATTCTGAGGCCGAGTGTGGTCTTAAGGTGTGTGTTGCACTGTAGGAACATTGACTAGATTTAAAGAAAACACACACGCATAAATACGCACAAATAAATATACAGACATCGTGTAATTCATTCATGCTAGATGGACTCATCTCTTTATGTAATACTGACTCAGAGCCACCAATAATTCTCCCCAGGCTTTATCCTTTTACATAATGGCTATTCTCTCTCTCTCTCCCTCTCTCTCTCTCCCTCTCTCCCTCTCTCTCTCTCTCTCTCTCTCCCTCTCTCTCTCTCTCCCCCTCTCTCTCCCTCTCTATTAACCTTTGCCCTGCTCCAGCTCTTTACGTAATGTCTTTCTGCTTTCTTCCTCGCTTCTGCATCACATTTTTATAACCTCTGTATCCCTGGGTGCTGCTGACCCTTGCACACTCTGAGAGAGTGATAGCGCGTGAGAGAGAGAGAGGCAGGGAGAGAGACAGAGCACACGAGAGACAGGGGGGGGGGGGAGAGAAAGAGCCAGAGACAACGAGAAAGGGGGAAAAACACTTCAAAATCCATTTTGCGCTCACTACTGATTGAAAAAAAGGAAAGAAATGAACACACACACACACACACACACACACACACACAGAACCACCGTCTCCTCCGCTGCCCTCGTTGTGTGAGACAGTGTGTCTCCAGTGTACAGACAGACATGGTTCGCGGGCCCCCGGGGGCCCTGCTCTGTCCCATGCAGGGCTGACATGTGAGCTCTGGTAGTGATGTGGGCCGCGGGCCGTGAGTCAGGGGCAACCCACTGCCATTACTCTGTGTGGTAGTTATCTAGATGGGGGTGGAGGGACGGCTGGATGCTTGTCAGTGTCTAGGGTGGGGAAGGAGGGGGGGGGCGGACCCTGTTGGTAATATGCTTATTAGACGTGTTGGGCTCTTTGTCATCGCCAGGCACAGACTGTTGCTCTTTTCCATTCATTTCAGTCCTCCACACCACCATTACCCCTTTTACCTAATCCCTAGGAGATTTCTCTCCTCCGTCTCCATCTCCAACACTTTCCCCGTCACTCTCTCTACTCCTCCTTCTGCTACTCATTCATTCCCTCCCTCCCCTCACACCCCCGGGGCGCCGGGGTTGTTATCGGCGTGTGTGTGTGCGCATGTGAGTGTGCGCGTGCGCGCGTGTGCGTGTGTGAGCGAGAGAGGGGTTGGGAGAGGGGATGAGGGGATAGAGACAGGACAGGCCTGCACTGTTGAAAACATTGTTTGTGCCAGGCACAAAGCAGCATGTAATTTGTGCTGTGAAGGGAGCAGCAGAAATGTGCTGGGGTGGAGGAGGAGGAGGAGGAGGAGGGTAAGACAAGTAGGTTTCCTCAGTCAAGCATAACTACACTGTGTGTTACTGTGCTGTAACAGCGTGGCCATGACCCTACTCCTTAAGGTCCCTGGCTGTTGCTCCGAGACACCACCGACACACGGCTGGGCCGGGAGTGATACGCGATACTACACACACAGCCAGTGTCTTCTCTTCCACCAAGTGTTTTCTTACCAAGTCCTCAAATTGTTTATGTAAACCATACTTAGTGTGTTTGCGTTAAAGTAGATACTTTTTGGACTGTAGGGATACCAATGAGTTGGATGTGACAGTAAATACCTCGGGGGGGCCCCCCAGCACTTCAAATTCAAATGAGTCCCAAGGATCATACTTTCATGTCTCTTTGACATTTTAGTACTGCTGATGTGTCAGACTGTTGAGTCTGACACTGAAACTTAAAGCCAGTAGCTAGCCAGTCACATTGGCACAGGCGATGTCAGTTCAGAGAGCTAACGGGGCTAAAAGGAAGTGTGCTAAGTTAAAGGTTAGCGTGTGCTTGCTTGGCAGTGCAATAGAGATCAGCTGTGTCTAGCAACAAACACACATTAATGCAGGCTGAACGAAACACAAGTTGTGTTTAGAGCACATGACCAAGATCCTCCAACACACACGCACGCACATGCGCACGCGCGCACACACACACACACACACACACACACACACACACACACACACACACACACACACACACACACACACA
>JAOPJI010000008.1:4328960-4339861 GCA_027122695.1 Merluccius productus | reverse complement strand
TGTCGTCATGGTAGCCCGGCTTCCGACTCCGCCCCTCACGCTGTGATTGGCCTGACAGATTTTGTGTTTCCAGCACAAAAAGCCGACGGAGCAGTGCTAGACCCACCTAGATTTCTAGGCTAGAAAGCTTCATCTACTTGCGCGAAACAGGAAACAAGGCGTAACTCCGCCCCTTGCAGTTTCAGGTTTCCGGCCCAGGCTCTGTGCCGTCACCTCCCAGAAGTTCTGCTAACACAGTAGGACCGCTGGATCCGAGAATGGTCAAATGATTACAAAGGTGAAGGAAAGGGGCTGTAACTCCTTGAAGTCTGCTCCTGTAAATAAAGTGCTGTTGCAAAACATATAAGGGCGGTTATGGCAAACACTAACCTAAACACATCGTTAAATATATGTACAAATATAATGGCTATGGTTATAAATCTGTATTGGACGTTCATGCCATTTTGTTTCTATATTTAGACTGTAATGTAAATTGAATATTTAAAAAATATTTTTGAATATTTGTTTTGTTTTTCCATGTATTGTCCCATAGATGACATGAACCATCTCACACCATTTCTTGGACCTTTTTTCATATTTCTGTTTAAAGTTTAAGATTTAAGAAAGTTTAAGGTTAGATTGCAGGAAATGGCTGCTCAAGGTTGTTTAAGGACCCTTTTCTTAGTGTCCACATTGGAGCTATGCCTCTCTATAAAAAGGTACCACGATGGGTTGTAAAAGATTTTGCAGCTTTTTTTGCTCACCCGATCACATCCCTGAGATAGCCTATATATATAAGCCTCTTTGAAAATTGATGGAAACTATTTGATAATATTGACGCATGCAGGCAGATTAAAACTATCCATCAACAGATACACAATGTATATCTCTTTTAAATACACATTTGAGTGCCTACAAAAAAAAATTTCCCCCCAAATGATTTGTACAGACTGACTTGACCATACCAGCCATTGTGTCTACCTATGTGTACCAACATGTGGAAAGCACTTTTTGTTAGATTTTTTTTAGAAGAAGCGTAAGACCTACCTATAATCAAATAGTCTTTTCTCAATAAAAACCCTTACAATGTACTCCATCAGAGTAATGTACCATATGCTGCAGGTGTACATACAATAACGACGGCCGGCAGAAGGCTATAGAGTCTTTCAGCTTTATATGACATGTTTTGATAGGGGGGGGCTGATTTAGGTTGTGGACACCGCCATGATGACTCGACTCTCCATCCAATCAAGGAGGTGCAAGGAACACCTGGGGACAGTGGAAGTGGCCTTCATGTGAAGTCTACGGGAGGGTGATGGCCAATGTCCTGTCACACACAAACTAACATCACATTAGCCCTCTGTTCATCACCTCCGCACCATTTCTCACCGTGGAGCGCCGGAACCCTTCTGAGGGTTTTTTTTTTCCTGGTAAATTGTTTAGCCAATCCAAGTCAACATTCATCTCACATGTAATAACCTTTCCTCCCCACCTCAACTGAAACAGTCATTATTTTTTGTCAATATTGTTTTATCTTTTTTCTTTTACTGTTTTTAAAGCAGTTTATTTACACTAGGCCTATATTTCAAACTTGATCTCACCAACATTGCCCTGCATATTTACAAACAAAATACACAGTTTAAATATCAATATATTTATTTAACACAAATACATGTTTTCATTTAGTTGCTCTAGCGGTTCCAGGGCACCACAGGCAGCAGCCATTTCTCTCCTGCTCCTCCTCCTCCTCCTCCTCCTCCTCCTCCTCCTCCTCCTCCTCCAGCTCCTCGTCTCCTCCAGGCCGTCGGGTCAACAGCACACCGCAGGATGGCTGCATGGGTTCCAACACTGTCACACTGCGACTGTCCTGCGCCGCCCAACCCATCATTGCCATGGCAACCAGCTCTCTGACCCCATCCGAGCAATCCTTGACCTGGATGTGGATCTGTGAGGCGCGCGCAGAGACGATTGGAGGCGTGCAGGGGCTGCGGTGAGGGGGTGTGTCCAGAGGAGGGGAGGCGGGGCGGTGGGGCTGGTGGTGGTCATGGTGGGGGGAGTGATGAGTGTCCGGGCCCTGAGGGGGTCAACAGAGGGATGGCGGGGTTCACCCCTGGCCACCAGACTCACAGATGTCTTCACACAGATACCACCATGCCTCTGCTGTAGCTTCTGCTGCTGTGGCTGGCTTCACCTCCTTGGTAGTGTTGTAGGTGGCAGCCGGTGGGAGGGTCCCGTCATGCGGTGCCCAGACTGACTGGAAGATCACGGGGGGGGGGGCGGTGTTTGTCAGAAGACCCATGTGGCAAGTCCTCCTGGGAGTAGGCGCAGGGTGGCGTGCCAGCAGGCAGCTGATCAGTAACACAGTTGTTCTGACTCCAGTCAGAAGCAGCTGCACACACACTGCAGGGGGCAGAGGAAATATCAATGGGCTGAGAATCGGGGGCACCGTGAGGGAGAACTTCCCCGGTCGTTTTCAGGTCTGTGGTTGTCTGATGGTGACACCGACTTGATATGTTGTAATGGAGAGGACCTGCGGTGATTAGAGGAACCATGGGAATCGGCAGCAGCAGTAGCAGCAACATCCTGTCCGCCTGGGGAGAAACGCCTTTGATTGGAGGCCAGAGAATGGGAAGGCTCTACCAGTGTGTCGCAGAGCTGTGTGTGTGAAGCGGCAGAGCACCTCTCAGACGTGCTGCTCCGACGTCGCCGTTTAGAGCAGCGGGGTGCTCCAGCACGACGTTGCGGTTGTTCGCAGGCAGGGGATTGTCGCCCGAGCATTCCTGAAGTTGAACACCTAAGTTTCTGCGGAGCGGTGAGACAGGTTGCCCAGGTCCATTTGTGTGCGTCGCTGCTCTCGCTTTAAGGCTGGGTGTGGAGAGAACTTGATTTTCAAAACTCTCAGTGTTCCCCAAGGCAGGCCTGGGGCCATGTGGCTTCCATCTGACAAAGCATACCGTGAACAGCTCGGAACCGGCCCCATCAGGTTTATCTCGGAGGGCTGGTCGCCCTTACTGTTCTCAATAATAAAAAGTCACTTGTTAACGCTGGTTTGCAAAACTGTGAAACAGTTGGAAAGGGTATAGGCTATTATTGGAAACGTTTGTTAGAAATCAGCAGCTGTTAAGGAAACAAAGATTTTGAAGACACATACCCAAATACATCGGTATGGGCTGCATCATGTCACGCATGTCAAGCCTATCGTTTACATTTCAACACCAGCCTAAATTCTGTAACTGCAATCCAGTTTTTTTTAAATACATAAAATACGTTTTATAAATATAACATTTTCAGCAATAACTAGGCCTACTTCAATATATAGGCTAGCTGGTAAATCGCAAAACCTTTTTTGCATTTTATGCAAAGATGTACTTAATAAACTAGTCTACAACATAGGGCCCATATCCATGTAGTTTTACTGTCATGTGTCATGTATTTTACCAACATGTGACACGTATGAAAACGCTGATTTTTTTTTTTTACTGATTTCATCCCATTTGGATTACAGTGGGACTGCTAGAGAAGTGCTGGATATTTCTTATCATAGAAGAAAACCAAATACATTGTTGGAAAGGTCTCTGCCTGTAGAGTAGAATATGTGAGTTTGAGGGATGTCAGTGGACCCTGCTGAGATACTGACCTATGAACCCTGAAGGGTAATTACATTTGAAGCATTATCTGAGCAATAAAAAGGGCTACCAAAAACTGCTTTGGCCAGCTCTGGGCATCTACTTTTAGATGTGATGATAGTTTCAATGGGGGGCGCTGAGTTCAGCCACATATAATGCCGTTACATATATCACAGGACTTTGCCAATTAGGCCTACATGTATATTCTGACAATGCAGAGTCGTTTTCCACTCATAAACTTTATTTCGACACAGAAGAATCATACCACCAGGCGCATTATAATGACGTGCTGCAACGGCTTTCTCCTGCAGTGTTTCCCGACTCTAGTCGTGCAAACCCGATGACCCGCCTAGACCAAACCATGACCCCAACATACATGCTAACATAACGACGACCCTAGACGTCAGTATGACTGGTTTGTAATGAAAATAGGCTGTGTGTGGGCCTAATAGTCGTGTTACTACAACTTAAAAAACTGGAAAAACCCAACAGATAGAGGCCATGCATGGTGCGTGCGGAGCACGTGGGGTGGGCTATAATTTCCCGCTGGCGGGAAACCAGCCAGAGTGGTGGAGGCCATCTTCAATGCACATCGCCCACAAGACCTACGATGAAGTTCGTATTCTTTTCATACAACCAGGACTAAATAAGTACAGTTGGATTGAAACGAAAACATGTTAGTCTCAGGGCCGCACAACTCGGTACGTTGTTAAGGACGTGATCGGATATGAAAGAATTAGAAACACATCTTCACGGACTCACCGTCGGTGGTCGTCGTGTGACCTTATTTCTGAGGGGAGCTGTTGGTATTCTGCTGGTCTGCTATAATTGGGTCGTCATGATTAGGACTATACTGCAGAAGGCATAGTTTCCACTGCAATATTCAGTTTATTATTATTATTATTTTGTTTTAACAATCTTCTCACAAGAAATATAATCAACCTAGCCTACACATACCAAATGGGTACGGGTTAAACAACTGGTATACATGCCCTCTTTATCATGGGGGAAAAGGCGTCTTTAGCTTTGCTTGCAGTGGTCCAGCACCAAGGACAGCGACCACGAACCGGGACCACAAAACCAAGGTGACGCCAAGTAAGTGATTCATTGTGAGTGCAAGTCAGTAGATTAGGTCCAGCCATCACACACACACACACACACACACACACACACACACAGCCGTCCGTTTGGTACATGCTGAAACCGTGCATCAGCCTGCAAGTTGCATAAATATATTGGATGGAGACATTAGGTTTACTTACTTACTGACTGTTATTCGCTTTGACTTGCAGGCATCAAGCAGATACTACAATATGCAGGGGTAAGGTTGGTCAAATAGCGGTAAAATAGGATAGGCCTACTCTAAATATTTATAATGTGCTATGGTTGTGAATTAGTCTTCCCATTATTACATTTAGCATCATTAGCTGCCGTATATTTTAACACTTTTCAAATTGTGTGGCAGTGGACACATTAACATGGACTATAGTATTACTATAGTATTTGGTCCATTATTTGATTTCATAATTTGTTTTCTCAAACATTTCCATTTCCATGCAGAGATACATTGATTTTTTGGACACAGTTTGGACATTATTTATTTTTAACGTATTAAGATATCCACAAAAAAGACATGGCATGCCCAAAGTTAATATCCTTTTTCTTAAACAAAATATTTCCCCGCTTCATTTTTTCCTTTTTTTTTCAATTTTCACCCATGAATAGAAACATACAGTAACAAATCTATACAACCAAAAACACATCAACATAGTTGTCCCTTGCCTCTCTCTGTAGTTGGTCTAGCAGTGTCCCTTGGCTTGAGACACTGGCAAGAAGTCTATGTGCTTAAGTCTTGCTTGTATTGCGGGACTTAGAGCGATGGGGGCCCCTATTGATCGGGCCCTCTGTGAGTGAAGTCCAGGCATTAGTTCCAGCAGGGTGACTAGACAGCTGTCTGGAAGCCTCTCCACTGGGCCTACATATTGGAGCTGAGTGGAGCTGGGATGTGCACTTTGGATTTTGATCTCCCCAACATCACTGCTATTGACGCAAAACGCACGGTCCTGTGCCTTCGCTCTCTCCGAGAGAGAACCGCTGGCTGCGGCCACGGCCCAGGCTGGAGCTTCGGATATATACAACGGCGCCATTTTGTCAACCCGCTTAGCGCTGACAAGAGTGCGATGATGAATCTTCCACGGTCCGCCGAGGGCCAGCCCTAATCATCGCTGTCATCTGCTGGCACCTGCCACGTGCACTCGGCCAGTCAAAACATCAAGCTGGGTTATCATGGTACACAGGAGACGCGGAGCACCAGGGTATAATAAGGTGTCTGTGTGTGAACCAGGGCTGTCCAGAATCAGAAATCAGGTTCAAGAGCTGTCCCCCCCCAAAAAAAACACAAAACAGAAACCAGCCCACCACCCCAAGAGGCTTAAGTCATTTCATATACAATATCCTTGACATTTGTCCTTTTCAGGAGTTTTGAGAGGTAGATAAGTGTTTCTATTTGTTATTCCAAGTCCGACATTTCAAATGAAACCCAAACAAGTATATCTGGATACTTGCTGTTGATACACAACTTAACACAACAGACTACACCCAAATCAACAGCAACTATGGCAGCCATAGATCTGTTTTTTTTTTGCATGACAGTTTGCAAGCACCTGAAATATATGGCGTCTGCCAGGCCAGCGTGTCTCTTGATGCCATTGTTATCGAGGTAAAAAGGGGATTCCCTTGGTCTGCTGGTGCATAGCTGCCGATTCATTTTTTGTTCTGCACTGGGAACAAAGATCATGAACTCATTCATCTTCAGAGTTTACATACGTGTCTTAAGATGAAGCACCTGAAAAGAAAGATAACCAATTACTGATTTAAGCTATTTGACAACAGTGATCCGTTTTTATGTTAAGCAACAACATACTACAAACGTCTGCCATCTAGTGGTTCATACATGTATTGCATTCAAATCACAAACCAATGAGGATGGTGGGTGCTTACAATTTCAACTCCAAACCAAAGTTTAAATGGGGTAACATTCACTTTTCCATCCAACTATGATATACGATTAACCTTTAATATTTATACAGCACTTTTCTAAAACAAGGTTTATAAAGTGCTTCACAAACGATTGTTTGTTGTTGATATACGACTTCATATATCAACAATGTCATACAATATTGTTATAATCTAGACATAAAACCACATAATGTAATTTTTGTTGCTTGTTTTTTCCCTGTCCAAATCCCATCTTGCCGTTGCCAAATGGTGGCTGAAAAAGGTTAAAGTTTACATTTACCAGAAACCTGTTTTACAAGAACACAGACCCCATCCCCTCTTCCCACCCCTCGAGCACAGGTACACGACAAGCCGGTCCTAATGAGCCTATAAACACACACGCCTCTCTGCATTTACCCACCACTGACAGACGGCCTCTTCCACCTCCTGCTGCTCCCCAGGACCTTGCAGCCGTCCTCGTAGTCGTCCTGGTCCACGTTGATCAGCAGCCGCACGCCCTCCCGCCCGGCCGCCATCCGCAGGGAGTCGGTGATGAAGACGCCCTTCAGGGCCTCCAGCAGCGCCCCGCTCAGGTAGTCCTTCCAGAAGGCCTGCAGGTTGTCCAGCTCCGTGAACTTGATGTGGCACCCAACGGAGCCCAGGTCGCGGGTGCGGAGCAGTGAGCTGGCGCGGCTGAACAGCTCGAACTGGCGCTCCAGCGGCTGGGGCTTGTCCGATGACACGCCGCTGCGCAGCGCCGACTCGTGCTCCAGGTACTCGGCGCGCACGCGCAACCGCACGTCTGCTGCCAGGGAGCAAGAGAGGAGGAAGCAGGGGAGGGGTGGGGGAGAATGGTAGAATGAGTTGATGAAGAGTGATTTAGATGATGCAGTAAGGGGTGATACAGGGGGATGTGGGGGGGGGGGGGTATAAGACAAGAGAGACAGAGTATGTGGAATGAGACAATGGAAGACGAAGACGAAGAAGACGAAGAAGTTGGGCCAGTGGAAAAGTGACAGGAGTTTGAAGTTGGATTGGAGGAGGGGTGGTGGAGAAGGTCGAGGACATGGTCATAGATGGGTCAGAACAAAAAGGGAAAGGGGGACAAAGGAAAAGTTAACCAGACTGGCTTGTTGAATTACATCAAGCAGGGTTATTATTAGGAAGGTGGGAGGGTTGTGATTGTGACACTGTGTAAGCGGACTGATTGGAGGAACGAGTGGACACTCGGAATACTCTGCTTTACAAGAAGCCTGTCGAGACAGCGAATTCAGGAGTGCAGCGAGGTCAGAGCCAAACAGTGAGGGTTTGCAGTGGTAGGGCAGGAGAAATACGGCTGAGCAGGTGGAGTTGATTATACAGCATTGCCGGAAATGAATATCCACTTGAACATTATGTGATTAGAGTTCTTTGATTCAATTAACAGTAATTTTCCGTACAGTCAGGATTACAGTATTGACACAGATTTCACGCTCAGATTAACTTTGACGAATTATTTTTTGTTTTTTGTTTTGTTTGTTCCAAAAAAACGAGTCAAGTCACACTAAACTGTCATCAGGGTCCCACAACAAATGGCCCTTTGAGTTCCACAGTAACAGGATTGGCGGTCATGCAACAGCACAGCGAGAAGGATCAGAAGATACATACTGTACTGCGCAAGAGCACTGCTGTGATCCTCGTCTCATGTCACTATCCCAGAGCTTGCAGTGGACACCAGGAGCAGACGACTTTTGAGCTGAAACAAAGACCCCCCCCCCCCACTCTACAACCCCTTTTTCACCATCGGGATGTATACACAATTTCAGTTGTGAAATCTCAGGGAAAAGCCTCAGATGTTTTCTTGTAACTGTCATTATTGTGATAATCTAAAACTTCACCCCCCCCCCTATTTGACTTCAATGTCTGGTATATAAAATAGTGAACTGGTTATCTATTCACTTGGTACTGATGAGCTGTTCTTGCTCCTAAATATCGGACATTTAAAGATACATTCAGCATCTATAAAGCAAGGAGGATGACGATGGAATTTGTAAATGACCTTCTTATGAAACCTTTTTAAATTGTAAGAGACGTTCTGGTAGCAAACGTATGTTAAATCAAAAGATGGATTTCTGCAAGTCAAAACACAGCGAAAATGATAGATTGTTAACAGTCTAACCTTAACCTTTGTTTGCTCCTTTGGATAACATTTGTTCAGAGTTAGATGGAGAAGAAGAAGGGGGAATAACTGCTGAAAAGCCGAAATGAAATGCAAATAAGGAATAAGGCCATTGATTGCGCATCTCTTAACATTTGTTGGAGTGGAAAGCAGACACTGTGGAACTTCCCTGAGTTATAATGAGCCTCCCTGCAAACAGACTAGCGCTTATTAAAGTTTGGATATCGAACAAAAACAAGCAAGCTCTTAAGAATACATTGTCGGGATGAATAATTGTATTGAAACCGATGTAAAAAAGACAAGTGAATGGCAGGAGAAGTTTGAAATAGATTTTCTTCATGACAATATCAGGAGGAGCACAGAACATTTTTAACACACTTAAACATAAGGGCCGACTGAGATACATAAAAAGAAAATAAATAATAAATTAAAAGTTTTACATCTCAAAGTGTTTGATTGCGATGTCTAACAAGCTATTTGTAACCTCAGATTTCTGCGAACAAGTCCATGGGCAAATAAAGACAGTGCAGTTTGACAGTTGCACCTGAACATAACAAAGGGGGCCCTTATGAGTATACATCATCAGTTCCTAGACACAGTGACTGTCAAACTCCTCATTAGCATAGCGGCTGCTTACTCAATCCCTCAGTACTGGGAGGCAGACCTTTCCACAAAATGACAAATAGGAATACCGCCCTTCTTCCATAGGCAGGGGAACAGCGTGTACCAGAGATGCCATTGATTCCACATTAAGGAAGGATCCAGAGAGACATTGAACCAAGCACGAGGACAGCAACAGTTTGAACTTTAAAACGTCTTAAAAACAGCTTGAGCACAGTGGCTTCTTACGATAAACACTTGCCCGTGCAACTAAATGCATTTATAGACGGCCTCTACTTTGGCTTTCTCCGTTTCCTTTTTTGAGCAGCATGGGGCGTAAAGATAGCAGCTGAATACAAAATAAATAAATAACTGCATGACGGGAGCACAGCAACAGTCATTTCGTTAGGGTTACAGAGCACTTCACGCTTCAGCGGACAGCAGAGCGATCCACTTAAAATAGGACATTAGAAGGTTTCATTTTCTCCCCCCCACCTACCCTCGCCACCCCTTAAAACACCAAGCCCAATCTCGGCTTCCTTTATCTCACCCCACCAGGAAAAAAAAATAAAAAACAACCACACACACAAAAAAAAGTTTTAAGTACCCATTTCTAAGAAGTCACTTGGTGCAGGGAGCTTCAACTGTTTATCGATCCGTTTTCCTGCTCAATGACTGACCGAGAGAGCGAGTGGAGAGAGTCGGGAGCGCGGGAGAAACTGGCAGACAAAACTGGCAGACAAAACTCTCTGTTTCCCCCCCCCCTCTATTAAAAAAAAAAAAGTGCTCTCTGTATCTTTTTGGGGGGCGTAGTTTGAGCGTTTAGTGTTCGTTCTCTCCTCTCATTGTGTCTGAGGACACACTGTGTGTGTGTGTCTTCCTGACATACACAGGTCGGTCTGTTTAGAACTGTGAACACAGAAAGGAGAGGAAGACAGAGAGAGAGAGGAGAGGAGAGAGACAAGCACAAGTGGGTTGGATATCTGTCCATTGGAACGTTTTCTTTTGGTTTCTTCAGACATGGCAAAGCATCTATTAGTTGGTGAAGATATTAATGACTAGGCTACAGCTGGCAATGGAAAGTAATTCATGGAGGACAGCAGATCAACACCCTACCGTGACAAAGGATCCTCTAAGCGGGAAGCGTATGAGTACCCAGCATCCCTTACCCTATTATTTAAACCATGACTCCAATATTTCTCACAGTTAACGTCCATGCTAGCTGTGAACAGGCATCACAGGCATCCTATTCAGATAAGCCGACACTTGGCGCTGAGCTGAAGCTTACACACACACACACACACAGCACTCAGTGTCCGGCGCTAGTAGCGGAAGTTGTAACATTTGGACCGTAATTGAGACACTTCACTGAAAATGATCTGAGAAATGAATCCTGACAGGTAATGGTATTAGAGGTGGAGCCGTCAACTGACCCAAGTGCCCTATCTATCTCTGCTCCCCCTTTTGGCGCACGCACACACACACACACACACACACACACACACACACACACACACACACACACACACACACACACACAC
>JAOPJI010000008.1:4304691-4318370 GCA_027122695.1 Merluccius productus | reverse complement strand
CCCCCCCCCCCCCCCCCCCCCCCCCCCCCCCCCCCCCCCCCCCCCCCCCCCCCCCCCCCCCCCCCCCCCCCGAAATGTAGTGTGGTGGGGTTTTGAGTAAAGAAGCTGATCCATCGATCAATAGTACGTCTCCTTCTCCACCCAACCTGCAGCGGGTCAAAGAAAAGAAGGAAAGAGATAAGAAAAAACTCTGTTCATCCAAACTTATCATAAAAACTTCATTTGAATACCACAGTTGAAATATAATGTTTTGTTTGTGCGTGTTTCCTTTAAACGGGACAAAGCGGTACAGACCTCCTGGGTTCCTGCGGATGAGGAGTTTTCGGACTTCATCATAGACGAAGATGAGGAAACTGTAGGGGAACGCGCAGAACCACCAGGTCGGCCTGAGGAAGAGGAGGAGGAACCAGATTAAGGTGAAGTTGAGGTGTAAGCAGAGTGATATAGGTATAGTGAATAGGGGTGGGGGAAAAAAGTCGATACAGCATCTTACAGCATTGTGAGATTAACAGACTGATACCTTTATCTTATTAGATAAAACAGATGTTGACAACGTTTTCTTTGGGGATATAATTTGCAGTTCATAAATAAATCGCGGTAAGGTAATAAATCACGATGTATCGCAAAATGTTATTGCCATACTCTCAATTTAAAATCACAATAATATCGTATCGTGACTTAAGTATTGTGATAATATGTTAGTGTGGGGCCTCTGTTAAGTCCCACCCCTAATAGTGAATAAGTATACTTGAAGTACTTACTTGAGGGGGTACATCCTGAGAGCCAGGTCCATGCCTGGGCAGTAGGACAGGAAGGCAGCCAGGGCTGTCTCCTCAAACAGGCCGAAGATCAAGATCTTGTTCCTGGTCGGACACACAAAGAGAACAGGAGGTCATGTTCCTGTCTTTCTAGTGTCACCTAGTTAAGATGGGATTTCTCAATAGTCTTGACGTCTTTAACAACGCTGGCACAAAAGAGTAACATTTTTATGTGCTTATTTCAAACATTTTAAGATAGTAAGTGAAGAGAGACAGGAAAGTGGGTTGGAGGCGCGTGTATCGCATGTCGTGTGGCATGTAGGGCTGGTCGGAAATGAAAGTGGGTCGCTGCAAGGCGCGTCACGATTGTCGCATGTGTAGGTTTCGACCACAGAGCCACCATCTGTGCCCGTTTCAACTTCCGCACAGAATGCAATGAAATGCCATATCTTACTGAAAGTTATGATGGACAAATCACTCTGATTGGCGACACATCATCTGCGTGCGCTGTGCACACAAAAAACAGGCAGAGGCTGGATCCCTTTGAGCTTAGTAGCCTAAAATCTAAAATCAAACGTATCATCTACATCATTATCATGTAAATCACCATACGAGTGCATGGTACAGAGTCCCCTGTCAGGCTCACCTCATGCCCTGCTGGAAGACAGAGTTCCTCCTGGTCTTGCAGATGATGACGTCAGCCCACTGCACCACCACGATGCTTACGAAGAAGGCTGTGTGGCACGTGAACTCTACGATCTTCCTCTGCTCATATGTCTGCATAGGGAAGAGAGAGGTGCAGGTTAACGAAGACAGACAAATCAACGCAACCTTCACGCTCAACTACACATACACACACACACACACACACACACACACACTAGAGCCGTACCCATTGCTGTCCATAGCTGTCTTCCAGGTCGTTGAGGGAGCGGTCGTCCCAGTTAAGCCTGATGCCCACCAATATGGAGGGCAGGAATCCATTCTCAGCCAGGATCACAAAGTAGGCGAAGAACCCTCCCAGAGCCTGGATCATACCTGGGACACACAGACGCGCACACATGTTTTTTTATCCATCAGGACACTGAGGAGGACATTTCCTTCCATAGAAGTGTAGTGTAGAAGAGTAAGTCGACATCCATCTCCAACTGGACTCACCAATCTGGCCATAAGCGATGCTGATGAGCCTCTCGTTCACCAGCTTGTCCCTGGCTGGGTTCCTGGGCTGACGCTTCATGATGTCGCTCTCAGCTGCCTCATAGGCCAAGGAGATAGCAGGGACCTGTGAGGAGAAGGGAAAACCACACACACATCAATGAGGAGGAGGACATCAACATAATGACTTGTGTTTATTAGTCAGTGCGTGAGGAGTGAGGGTGAATAAAGTACCATGGTCTCTTATCTTAACTCCCCTACAAGTGTGTGTGTGTGTGTGTGTGATCCAGAGCGTGTGTCTCACCATGTCTGTTCCCAAGTCAATGCAGAGGATGGTGATGGTGCCCAGAGGAAGAGGAATGTTGACGATGATGAAGAACAGGAAGGGGGTGATCTCGGGGATGTTACTGGTCAGGGTGTAGGCAATCGATTTCTTCAAGTTGTCAAAGATCAGGCGACCTGCCGAGAGAGAAAACGGGTCAGGGCACGACCACTGTCACGCTTTAATAGACGTGTTGTAAGTCTGCAGCATGTTTCATGACATGCGGTTGCAATATAAAAAAATATTAAATCATGAAGGCGTGGCTAACTTTATTTTATAATTAGCTGTACGCCATCCGCATAGCACTGTAAATCTTCTGCATATGTGGCTGCATGTTAATGTAGAACATAATATACCATGAGGCGGGGTTTACTTTATTTTACCTACATATTACCTACATATTACCTGCATTTTACCAGAATTTAACAATCTTAAAGTCATGTTTTTATTTGAACGGTTGCTCACCCTCTTCCACTCCAGTGACAATGGAGGCAAAGTTGTCATCGAGCAAGATCATGTCAGCGGCCTGCTTGGACACGTCAGAGCCGGAGATTCCCATGGCGACGCCGATGTCGGCCTTCTTCAGGGCAGGGGAGTCGTTCACACCATCACCTGTCACGGCTACGATGGCACCCTGGGGGGAAGGATAATCAGGAGAGCACACTTTACTGTGTTGGCCATTGTGTTGTTCAGCTTACCCACAGACAGAGGCACATACGAATAATGTAGGTCATTATAGTAGCGAAAACATATGAATTGACTGTGACACGTAGCCTCATGACGCCATGGGTGTGACTCTAGCAGTGTTATTTATCCTAATATTTACCAGCGAAGCTAACACATAATGTATTGCATATTAGACAGTAGACAAGACGGGTTACCTGTCTCTGGCAACCCTCTACGATGATGAGCTTCTGCTGGGGGGAGGTCCTGGCAAAGACGATCTCTGTGTGGTTCCTCAGGATGTCGTCCATCTGGTCCTGTGACAGTTCCTTCAGGTCTGTGCCGTGGATCACACAGGCCTTGGCGTCCCTGAACACACACAATACGTAAGGGATAATGTACAGCGAGCCGGTCATTATGCAAGGGATAATGTAATGTGAGTATTATCAAGCTTGTTACACGGCTTACCAGCTCTTGGTCCGTCTGGATTAGACTTTGCCCTTACCTGGGGTTGCACTGGCTGACGGGGATGTTGAGGCGGGCGGCAATGTCTTCCACGGTCTCGTTGCCCTCGGAGATGATGCCCACACCCTTAGCGATGGCCTTGGCTGTAATTGGGTGATCACCAGTGACCATAATGACCTAAAAGAAAACCAAAAAAGTCAAATCAAATGAATTGCTGGAGACTTGGATTTCACCACAAAGCATATAAATGACAAATGACTCAAAATTAATCAAATGAATCAGGAATTTATCATGAATTCGGAAGAACTCTAGTGGTGTGTGAATTGGGTTTACCTTGATACCGGCAGATCTGCATTTGCCCACAGCGTCTGGTACAGCGGCACGGGGAGGATCAATCATGGACATGAGGCCCACGAAGCACAGGTTGTCTGTCTGGAAGTTGACGTCCTCTGTGTCGAAGGCGAAGCCCTTGGGGTACTGATCCTCTGGCATCATAACGTGGCAGAAACCTGGTAGAGAGGAGGGGTGAGAATAGAGGTGTCACAGATATAGACTCTGTTTGATACACTGTTTGTATGACATGAAAAGGGGGCAGGGAGTAAGTGTGGACGGAAGACTAAGGGAGCCAATAGCAGACCAGGCCATTAAAAGATGAAAACATTTTTACATTTTAGCTGTAAAAGAGGTTGACGTCAACTGCTCCAACTCCACCTAAACTAAGTTGAGCATTCCTCCTCATGCCTTTCGCTCTTTCTATCAGAAATCAGATAGTAGCAGCAAAACAGCACGACTACTACTACTACTACTACTACGACTCATCGCCTTCCCCTATGGGCCTTATTAACCTAGCGGCCATTTTGGTTCCATGGCCGCAGGGTGAATAAGGCCCATTGAGTTCTTCTCCTAACACATCTAAACACAACCCAAACCATCCATCTGTTGACTGTTCCTCACCCAGAACTCGCTCTCCCAGCCCTCCCAGCTCCATGTACGCATTCTGGAAGGCCTCCTTCATCTCCTCGTCCATGGGCTGTTCCTTGCCCTGGATCATGATGGTGGAGCAGCGGTCCAGGATCCTCTCGGGGGCGCCCTTCATCACCAGCAGGTAGCGGTTGTCGTTGGGGTCTTCCGTCTCGTGGACTGAGAGCTGGAGTTGAGGAGAAGGGAGGCGTCAAGAAAAGATTCAAGATTCATACTATATTCATTCAGGCTGTATTTGTCACGTATACATACAAGTACTCATAGTGAAATGTTGTTGCGTCAAACTCCCAGGCAGTGCGCAATGCAGAAGAAATTATATAAAAATACCAGATACAAATATGCCAAAATAGCAAAATATACAAAATAATATACAAAATAAGTATATTAATATAAAGTGAACAGTGCAAATCATTTAAATGGCAGTAGTACGGGGTATAATGTCCTTCAAGAGTTTATTGTTCATTGTCCTGTGGGAAGAAACTCTTCCTCAGTCTCTCAGTGTGTGATTTGTGTCTGATTGCAGGAAGGTCAGTTGTACGTATGTCATATGTCATATGTTTATGTTATGAATCAGGTTCATTGGGTTACAATGTTGTCATTAAGCAGGGACTGAAGCGTCTTACAGGGATATTTCTTTTGGGATGCATGTCCTTAAGCAGCAGGTAGGGGGTTTGAACCCAGAACCTTTCAGCTGGGACTCTGCACACGTTACACACTCAATTTGACACTTTAGTGAATTATTCAAGATAAGGTAGATGAATGATCCTAGTATAAGTGGCATAGCCATGTTTTAATTGTGCTCATCAGTGTATTCTTCAAGCCAAGCTGCAGTTTTTGCTGTGGCTGTGGCTGCATGACGCTTCCACCCACTCACCTGGTACTTGTTGGTGGAGTTGAAGGGGATCTCGGCCACCTTCTTGTTCTTGTCCCTCATGGTCCTGACAGAGCCGCAGCACAGCTCGATGCACTTGAGCAGGGCTGACTCGGAGGCATCACCCGCCACGTCCCTCTTCAGGATGGGCAGAGCGTCCTGGCCTCCCTTGAACTGGGCGCGGTTACACAGGGCGGCCACGCGGGCCAGGGACACCCACGTCACAGAGCTCTTGTCGAAGGAGGCACCTGAAAGAAAGAAAAAAAACATTTGAAATGGACTGTCTTGGTTTCGCAACGTGTTTCGATTTGGCATGTGGCTTATGGGTTTGTACTTTTATTACAAGTGACTTGCAAGTGAATTCAGATGCGGTGTCTTTAAGGAGCAGGTGGGGGGGGAGGTAGGTATTATGTTCTAGGATACCCAGTACCTTTCCGCTACTCCTTTCAAATGCCCTACCCACTACACTACCCCCCCACACCTGTCTTTAGTTGTGTGTGTGTGTGTGTGTGTGTGTGTGTGTGTGTGTGTGTGTTATTGGTATTAATTGGACTTAGTATACAAAATCAACGTTGGTATAAAAAAGTAGACATGAAGTGAAGTGTGTGGAGGCTGGGCCCAGTTTGGTGTCGACTGCGGCACTGGAGAAGCTCATGTCCACTCACCAGACTGGTCTTCAGTGGTGTCGGCCTCGTGGATCTGGTTGTCGAACCACATGTGGGCCACGGTCATCCTGTTCTGGGTGAGGGTGCCAGTCTTGTCGGAGCAGATGGTGGAGGTGGAGCCCAGGGTCTCCACAGCCTCCAGGTTCTTTACCAGGCAGTTCTTCTTGGCCATGCGCTTGGCGGTCAGGGTCAGACACACCTGCAGATAAACAAACACATGACATGTGTGTTTAAAAAACACCTGTTGAAGTGTGTTGACCTTCTATGTCAACCACCACCAGGTACTTGGTAGATTTAGCCTGAAACTTTGTAATTGAGGCTTTATTAGTAGATTTATAATTGCACCAGGAACTCGGTTAGATAGCAGGCCGGCACTGTCACTGTACTGCACGGTCACTATCATTTATCATTATACTTTATTATTAGATTGATTATACTGTTTATATTATATTGTTTAAATTATAGTTTTTATTTGTATTACATTGTTTACATTATATTGTTTAAATTATAGTTTTTATTTGTACTACATTGTTTATATTATTTCTACTAACCTATGATTAAAAGTGATGCTGTGGGAGTAAATGTTGAGTAAGCATTGTACTTGTTACATATGGCAATAAAGAATCTTCAATCTTGAATCTTGTATGCATCTATTACAATAATAATAATAATGATATTGCTAATAATAGCCAGAACCATATATAGCCTACCACAACTGTCTGTAATGTTTGCATTTATTGTTTTGCATTTACATTGCTGCTACTCAAATTGTGTATATAGATATATTATTCAAAAAGTCTATTCATGTCTATTCATGTCCTGTACTTTCTGCAGCCTGTGACACCCTGATTTCCCCTGCCTGTGGATGACTAAAGACTAAACTTTTCTCTCCTCTGACCCAACAGCTCCACTTACGGTGACGGTAGCCAGCAGACCCTCGGGCACGTTGGCCACGATGATACCGATGAGGAAGATGACAGCCTCCAGCCAGGTGTACCCCAGGATCAGAGCCAAGACGAAGAAGCTGACGCCCAAGAACACGGCCACGCCTGTGATGATGTGGATGAAATGCTCGATTTCCTTGGCGATGGGGGTCTTGCCTGTCTCCAGGCCGGAGGTCAGGGTGGCGATGCGGCCCATCACGGTGCGATCCCCGGTGCAGATGACCAGGCCGCGGGCGGTGCCTGACATGGGGGAGAGGGGGTAGGGGAATATGTCAGGTTAAATGTGCGTCGCAATTCTAGTATTACACATGTATCAGTGCCACTCAATGTGCCCCTTTTGTGCGTGGTGATGGTGCTTTATAATGATAGAGAGACCACAATTTGTTTATAAATGGTAACGGTGTGTAATGTGTGTACCATGCCCAGGTAACGGTGTACTGTTATACTAGCACTATGATACAATTACTTGTGATTTAGAATTTGATAGTGAAATACACAATGTCTATTAGGTGAAGAACAAATGTGTTTGTTCAGCATGTATCCTATGAGCATCCTATCCAATCACAGCCACTTTACCTTCAACGCAGTTGGTGGAGAAGAAAGCCACATTACGGGTCTCCAGAGGGTTGTCATGGGTACAGTCAGGTGACCTGCTCTGAGGCTCTGATTCGCCAGTCAGGGAGGAGTTATCAACCTGTAAGGGAAAAGCACAAAAACATAAATTGTTTAGTTCCAAGGTATCGGGTTATGGTGTCAATGGATGTGCCTAGTGGCACAAGGAGTCTCTGTTTGTGTGTGTGTTTATTTGTGTGTGTATGTATGTGTGTGTTTATTTGTGTGTGTATGTTTATGTGTGTGTGTGTTTATTTGTGTGTGTTTGTGTGTGTGTGTGTGTGTGTACCTTGCAGCCGTGAGCAGAGACGATCCTGACGTCGGCAGGGATCCTGTCTCCCCCCTTCACTTCGATCAGGTCTCCAGCCACCACCTCCTCAGCGTTGATCTGCACCTTCTCTCCCTCCCGGATCACCAACGCTTGCTGCAGACACACAGTGGGCGACACGCCATGATGAAACACACTCACACTCACATGCAGTAATATTAATGAGAACACATACACCCTCTCCACCCGACACACAAAAACCATCCTTTAGAAACACGAGAGGAAGAGACTTTGAAGAGGGCATCTGTTACAATATCCATCAGAGGCGAGGAGTCTCAATGTTGTACCACCTTACTTCAGAAATGTTGGAAAAATAACTATTGTGGGCCTTATTCATGCTTATTCTCTTACGTATATTAGAAATATAAGAAATATAATAATATCTAAAAAAATATATAGTAAAAAAAATTATATAAATAAATATAAAATATACAAATATTTATCTAGAGAGCAGGTGAAATTCATTCATTCAGAGACATTTTGACTTTCAGGGCTGAACTACAAGTAAGTTGTCTTTCTCTCAGATGCGAGTGTAACTGGAAACGTTGAAACGCTGGGAATTCACAACACAAAACTGAAATCCAAAAAGCGCTCAACCTCCACCGAATGACCGCTGCCGGCCAGACAGCCAGGTTTGACAGGTGTGTGTTTACCTGGGGCACCATGTTCTTGAAGGACTCCATGATTTTGGAGCTCTTTGCCTCCTGGAAATACGAGAAGCAGCCGGTGATCATGACGACGGCTGTGAGCACGATACCCAGGTACAGCTGCAGAGAGAGAGAGAGAGAGAGAGACTGTTTAGACCCAAATGAAAGATAATACTAACATATATAGAGATTGTAAGAGTGCTGCAGAAGAGCGTGCGGGATGTGGGCTATCATGTGTGAGACGGATCAGCTGGCCGAAGTGAGACTATGTGTGTTAATAAGGTGGAGATGGACCAGCTGCGGTGCTTGTGAATACGCTGTGTGCATGTGTGTGTGTGTGAGTGTGGATGCATGTGTGTATGTGTGAGTGTGGACACATATGTATGTGTGTGTGTTGTGTGTGTGTGTGTGTGTGTGTGTGTGTGTGTGTGTGTGGACGCATGTGTGTATGTTTGTATGTGTGTGTGTGTATGTGTCCTGCTCACATTGTCTCCTGCAGGGTCGTCCTCGGTGGCGGCCTGGATGGCGTAGGCCAGGAAACAGAGGATGGCGCCAGTCCACAGCAAGATGGAGAACCCTCCGAACAGCTGGCGACAGAACTTGACCCACTCTGGGGTGGTGGGGGGAGGGGTGAGCGCATTGGGGCCGTCCCGGATCAGGAAATCAGCCGCCTTGGCACTGGTCAGTCCCTAGAGGAGGAGGAGGAAGATGAGGAGGAGGAGGGGCAGGAGGCGGCATTAGATGAGATATGAAGTTCACAAATTGTATGCGACAATGGCTCTTCATAAAGATAAGGCTACAATGTTGTTGGTTTTTTGCTAACAAATGTCACATCATTTAAATGATGCCAATAATTGCGTCATTCCCATTCTAATAATTGCGACATACTGTTAAATAGAAGGGGGTGTCTTATAGCCCTGGGTCCAATAACACAACGTTTTGAAATGCACTAACACCATCTAGTGGTCAGTTACATGTATGGCCCACTCGGGATGAATAAAACAAAGCTCACCTGGACGATGTCGGTCTGGAATTTCCTGCATACCTCCTCTATGGACATTTTGTGTTCCGTCTGAAAGAAGATTGAAGAAAAATGTCAATTTCCTGTCTATGGCCAGCATCATACTCCTTGACCTGACTGTTTGCATGCACATGCAGCTGTGTTTACTAAAACAAATAAAGGCTAAATTCAAGGAGCAATAAAGTGACCTATTTTGTTGCATATAACAGCACTTCTTTACATAACCAGAACATAAATAATGAACCAATCACTACCAATTGGTGTAATTATAGTACCACTTGATGTAATTATAAAAGTATTACCAATTGATGTAATTAAAGTAGTACTGCATGCATGTCACCTGAGGAGTAAGAGTATCAGGGCAGCCAGGTATGCCGTCCCTGTTGCTCTGTGTCTTGTTCAAGAGCACTTCGGCAGGGGTTGTGGGATGAAACCGACGACCTTCCCATTACAGGTCGCCACTCTTACCACCCAAAAATCATCTCTTTTTCCTGCATGGAAATCTCTCCCTCTCTTTGTCTTGATGTCTCTCTCTCTCTCTCTCTCTCTCTCCCTTTTCTTGATGTACCTCTCTCTCTGTAGCTTGATGTCTCTCTGTCTCTCTCTCTCTCTCTGTCTCTGGGATCAACTCTGGAGAAAGCCTCCATTGGGAACTGCATATGCATGTTTTTCTGTTTTTCTGTACTTTTCTAGATTATATTATATCATTATTAACATGTAAGACATTTTACTTGTGTTGTCTGCATTTTATTCATGAGTTTTATTTTATTACAAAAGAGATACCTTGTTATTGTTTTATTATTGTATTATACACACAGACGAAAATAAATAAACTCCTAACAAAGTATGTAGGTCCAAGTTGAATTTCAGTTATTGCGTGGAGTGATATTGCGTGAGTTCACTACAGGATGTGAGAAAACGGGAAGTGATGACTATACTCACAATGGGTACTTCCTTCTTCAGGTCATCCATGTCTTTAGCCCCCTGCTTCTGCTTCTTCTTCGGGGAGCGATCAGCTTTGTCCTGTGTAGTGGCAACGCGGTAACTGTCTGACCGCCCATACTACAGACACACACACATATTTTATACACGCCTTGCACTAGGTTAGCGAAGATGTGGTGCCCATCTCACGTGTGTTCCTAACTGTCCGTCTGCCTGGACTATGTGCAAGATGTTAGCTGGTGACTGTGGCACAATGTCGTCATTGACAACATGCTTTTATCCAATGCAACTTGCAGTGAGTTTTAGATATCTGTTATTAAGGAGCCGGTAGGGGTTAGGCATCTTGTTCTGGGATGCCTACACATTGGGGTTCGAACCCCAGAACCTTTCGGCCTGGGATTCGAACCCCCTCACCGCTAGCCTACCCTGCCCCCCTGTCCCTCCGCCTTGACTATGTGCAAGGCATTAGCGGTTGACTGTATGTTGCATGTAACTATCCTACAGGGCTGCAACGATTAGTCGATGACTCGATTAGTCGATGAATAAATAAGTCGACTGACTTATATTAGAGTCAATTAATCATTTAGGTCATTTATCAAGTATAAATACCAAACATTTGAAATTGAATAAATACACATTTGAATAAATACCAGAAATTCTAATGCTTGGTTCATGGATCATTATGAAATCAATACTTTAGTTTTTCTTGGCTCTTGTCAGATAAAGCAAGCACATTTAAGACATCACTTTGGACTCTGGTGATAAAATGATCATTAGCTTCGTCGGCTATGCAAATCATCGTTAGTTGCGGCCCTACTATCCTATGCATTTTGTCTTGACTGGTCAGTGCCTTTGAAAAATCTAGCTCGTCTTTGTTTTGACCTTGAACAGGAAGTGTATGCGCCAATCTGAAGTGGCCTGTGCGTTGCGGTTATTTCTGAACCACACGCCATCAGCACATAATCATCATATAGAGCACATCTACAACAGCGGCATATGGAATGTGTTACCCCGGTCTCTCCTGATTGCGGTGCACTAGAGAGTCAAGAGCGTTGTTGTGTTACCACCACAGTACTACGCACACCGGCCCGCGCTATTCTTAACCACACCGAGCAGACCAAGATGCGTTTGATCCCTAATCGACTTTCCATGCGAAGTGACACCAACGGACACGCCCTAACCCGTGACTCGTAGCACATTTTCCCCGCTTTCTTTGTCATCAATCCAGGCCATGCACAACAAAGCACCCGCGAGAGAGCAGCAACACATGCTCAATGATATTAAGTCATCAAAGAGCTTCTAATTAGAGCCTGGTATGTTCGATACTCCTGTTAAATTGGATCCATCAGTGACACTTTGATGTCGGGGAGATGAAACAATGACTGGGCTTTCATCATACACATGCATTCACTCGTGCACAAACACAAAGTAAGTGACACACAAGACACACACACATACCATGGATCTTTGTCGTTATGGTCGTTAAGATACTAGTGTACATCTACCTCCATCCAATGTTTTTTTGTTAATCATGGCTCCGCACTATTCCACTCAGGCGTCAAACTACACGCAGGCAGGCAGCCTGAACATACAAGCAGTACGCTCCATCACTGCAGATGCTGCAGCCTCTCAGGTCCGTGACTGTAACCAGAGCCTAATGTCAGGAAGGAGAGGAGCCTGACCGCACAGCCTAATCGATACAAAAGTCCCCCGATCAGAGGTCAGAGTGGACATGGAGATCCACAACTTCCCCCAGGACACCCACTCGGGTCCCAGTGGGACGGGAACCACATTGACTCAACCTAGCCATCAGAGACACGACCCTTTTCTGGGCAAATCAATCCCGTCCGGTATAATCATTATGGCTTTGTTTAAGGGGTTAGGGGTTTGTTAAAGTCTGCAGAGTTCAGCACCGCCGCCCACTCCCAATGACATGTCAGCCATTTAGTTGTGACAGAAGTCGACTCGTTATCAATAGCAACAACTCTTTCTAATTTAGGATTGAGGGTGTACTATCTGGCAAAGGTTAAAGATCGACTCTAAAGGTTAACATTGTATTGATCATATTAGAGAGAGGGAGGGGGGGGTGTTGGTGGGCTTCTGGAGAGAAGCCCCCTGTGCTGAAGCAAATACTGAGATAAGCAGATGTGTTTGTTTCCATTGACCCTTAAACTATATGCTATGACACAAACTGAAATACTCTCCTGCCTCCAGGGTAGGTTTGGTCTGAAGTCATGCGCACACAGCTAGGATTTGCATATGTTTTATACTCTAGGGTTTCAGTTCTTCCTGTTCATTGTAGCGCTTTAAAGGAGAGTGTGCTGATAGCGATAACAGCTAAATTAATACATGTGTTGTGTTACATAACAACTCTCCCCTGACTACCAAGTCTATGTCGCAATAAGTTTGTGATTATAGTGGGTTTCTTTACAACCTCAAGACCAGACAGGCCTGGGGAGTCTATAAAGCTGTTAGGAATGCTACAAAAATGTACAGTGGGTGTATTGAGAAATACTGGGTGGTACTGCTCATTTATTGTTAATTATACTTGCATGTTGTTTTAGCCCTTCGAGATTTATAAATAAAATGTATTATTATTTGAATTATTATTTACACCATGTGTATTTCTTCACTAATAAGGGCTTCTACTGTTTAAACCCTTGGAGTCGTGTCACATAAGCGTGTTTTTAAGTCTCATGTTCCTCCACCATGGCACACCTCCTGCAGGCAGCTGGTGGCAGGTGAGTACAGGTGGGGGTGTATGCGGGTAACCAACAGTCACTGTGTGCATAGGGTTTGGGCTCATTTATTTGCATAGAGAATGAATAGAGTGTGAAGTATGCATGAGAAGTTTGAGCGTACATTGTTATCTCTGCAGCACACCTGCTCTTCTGAGCATGTGCACAAAAGATGGATTTACGTATGTAATGTATGCAAGTGCACACACACACACACACACACACACACACGCGCGCGCACACACACACACACGCACACACACACACACATACAAACACAAACACAAACATACACTTGCATGCAGGGAGGGGTAGGGGGGCTGAGCCAGAGGCTGCCCAGCCTCTGGCGTTGGATAACATAATGAGAGACAGGTGGAGAGAGTATACTAGACAGACAGAGAGGGAGGGAGAGAGAGAGAGAGCGAGAGAGAGACAGAGACACAGAGACAGAGAGACAGACAGATAGAGGCCAGGGCAGATGGAAAGCGAGACCACAGTTGGTGGGTGGGGGGGGTTGGTGGGTGTCAAATGGAGGAAGAGAGATAGATAGATAGTGTGTGTGTGTGG
>JAOPJI010000008.1:4150300-4173106 GCA_027122695.1 Merluccius productus | reverse complement strand
GGATCCGACGGAGTTGGGCGCCTGGGACCAAAACAACCCCCCCCCCCCTCCCATCTCCTCTCCTCTCCTCCTAGTAGTAAACAAGACTGGTAAACTCAACAAAGCGGGACCTGCGGTCTGTTAAGCGGGACGTGCGGTGGGAGGCGGCGGCCCCTGGGAGCCAGAGATAAGGGTATAGGTATTAATACACATGTGGGCTAAAGGGCAGCGGGAAGGCAGGATTTGAACTCCCACCCTATGACTCTGGAGGGTATATTTAATCACCAGTCACACGAATAAACTCACTCTTAATAGCCTAATAATAATACCACCACCAAGTGAGACTTGGCGGCCCGTTCCACCTACTGGTGTAACTTGACGGTGGGTAAAAAAGAAAGAAAGAAAAAAGAAAAGTAAATGAATAAAATAACTTGTTTGCCACCTGATTAAAAATGACCGCAGTCCAAATAACCGATGTTTAGGCGTAATGTCTTACCTGGTGACGACGAGGTTTCCCTCCAACAGGCTGAATTATAAAACCACGACCTCCGCTTTCACTTTATGAGTCTGTCCTCAGCGGCGGGGATGTCCTCACGTCGTCCCGGTCCGATCCAGTCTCTCCTCTCCGCTACCGACCCGGTGGGGGGGGGGGGGAGTCCCGGACCTCCGCAGGTGGAGGGGTGAGGGGGTGTCTGTTCCCGGTATGGGACGGCCCGGAGAGGAGACGGGTACTACAGGGTTTCACGGTACCGCTTGCTCTGTGTCCCCCCCCCCCTGGGTCGCTGCTGCTGCTGCTGATATTGGGTTTCTATTCCGGGGGACGTGAGCGACTTTCTCGTCATTGTGTGACTCTGTCGCCACCAGCCGTCGCGTCTCGGTGCGGTGACGTCACACCACACACACACACACCTCAGACCGGGGGGGGGGGGGTGTTGACTTTACTGTGTGGTTCGATACCCATCATTCAGACATCACTATATCACTATAGTTCAACCGCTTTCAGATGGGGGGGGGGCATGGGGGGCTCTGCTGATTTGCAATATGGCCATGGTTGTGGTTACCTGTCTGTCAGGTAGGGTGGCCTATATTAAGGGAATGGATCCGTTTCCAGCTCCACACGACAACAACTCGCCATTACTGTTCCGGTTGTTAATGACGCGTGCGGGCGCCACGCCCCCTTCACCGGAGCAAGAATGCCGTCCGTCAGCAGGGCGCAGGTGAGGTTGCGCAATCGGCCTGTTGATGATGACCGGGCGCCAGGCCAGGGCGGCGCCGTAGTGAAGCCTCCGATAACCTCTTCTGACTTGATATACTTCATACCTTTCTGCTTTTCTGTGAACTTCTAGTTTTGCATAAAGACTAATCACGTGGTTATTGATGTGTGAAACCACGCGAGGCGTCTCAAGCACGTCAATTGAATTAAATAACCTTAAAGGTGCACGTGCACTATACTATGTCGAATTTCGTGGCATCTAGTGAAACAGACTTGGCGTTCAATCCGTTTTACAATAATGACCGCCTGCAAGGGACGTCGGGACATTGAAACTGAAAGTTACATTTAAAGCAGCAAAGCGCTCCTGTGGTGGTGTATTAAAATGATCTCAATAGCACTTTATCTAGTTTGAAAGTGTTTTAAGTTAAAGATATTGGATATTCAACAAATATTCACGCTCCGAACTAGCTATGTGACATGGTGAACTAAAGACGTGATTACCGGTGTGAGTCCCGTGTGTCTAGTCTACCTGCCCAGGTGTCTACCTGCCCAGGAGATAGGGGAAATACCCTATCCTAAACAATAGCCTAATGAGTGATTACGATATTAAACCGGATACGTCTCACGTTACAAAATGTTACAAATGGATATAACATTAAAATGGCTGTTTAGAAGTGTGTCCCGCTAGCTCTACAACAGTACATTGTAGTGCAGTTTTTCCCAAACTTTTCTTCTGCGGACCCACATTTTGTAAATGACAAACCATCGTGACCCAATTCACGTTAGGCATCATGAGAGGAGCATCATTGTACATAAATCAACGTCCCTGAACCTTATCACTGCCATTTCCCCATCATTTTATACTAGGCAGGCTATAGACCTATTGAATTGATGAATCACAAATTTCAAAGAGACATTTCTTTGAAATTTCATGTTTTACACTCATTGTTGATAAATGCATTTAGGTGAGTTAAAGGCTCATTTTGTAATCAGTAAAACAATATAGGCCTACTCATTTTAAATACAACCATTATAAATTAGATCAAATTAATGCATTTAGTTAATACAGAATTTAGTCTATAGCATTTTATAATAATTAACAGCGCACATTTAATAACAAACACAGGCTCATTTATTTTTACTGTGCTGGTCGCACAGGCAGACCAGTTAGTATGTGAGCCCAGCGAGATTTAGAGAGGGCAGCTGCAATCCTGAGTGCCTATGGGTTGAAACGGCAACACCCCCATGTGGACAAAAGATGTACTGCAGATGGAAACAATCAAGGATGTAGCACATGTATTTGGCGACCCAATTAAAATCCTGTGAGACCCAGCTGTGGGTCGCGACCCAGTCTTTGGGAAACACTGTTGTAGTGTATCCACCTTCTAAACTGAATGTGACATTCATAGCACTACTGTGGTGGTGTATTAAAATAATCACACATCTCTAGAGAAGTTTATGGCACCTGAAAGTTGTTTTAATTTTAAGTTAGAAAGATATTGGATATTCAACAGATATTCACACTCTGAATTACAGTGATCTGACGCTGGTTACTAAAGACGAGACCACAGCTATGAGTGATTACATCATTAAACCGGATACGTCTCACGTTACAAAATGTTCAGAATGGATATAACATTAAAATGTCTGTTAATAAGTGTAACCTGCTGGCTCTACAACAGGAAAAGCAGGTAAAACACTGTGTGGCCAGTGGAGCTGCGGTGTGAATGTAACACACATACTGTATACAGGTGACTTTCCATATGTGTACATTGGTGGAAACTATCGCAGACTTAAACAAAAAAACAAAACGAGTATACGAGTACTCATTGAGTTTTGTACCGTGTATTTAATTACAGTTTTCGGGTATTTATTGCACCCCTAGTACCTACTGGCACCAGTACAGGCCACCTCTACGTCGTTGGAAAGGGAGAGTTGAGGGGAGGTATTCAGGGGGCCCATACTATGGTGTTGAAGCAGTGTGCAGGGGCCCCATACTGTAGTCATGAAGTATTCAGGGGCCCATACTCTATTGTTAAATTGCAGGGGCCCTGCATATTCGATTGTTAAAAGGATTCAAGGGGCACATACTGTATGTTTAAAGTATTCAGGGAGCTCATACTTTATTGTTTAAGTATTATGGGGGCCCTACTGTAGTGTAGAAGTATTCAGGGGACCCATATTTTATTGTTAAAGTATTCAGGGGCCACATTATGGCTGTGGTGGAAACTTGGCCTGTGAGTGAATGGAAATAAAGGTCATCCACCATTTCCTGCTTTGCAAAACAGCCTGGCTAGGGTGTGTGTGACACTTCAGCCTAAAGGAGTCACTTGTATTCCTGAATAGCAACATGAAGACGGAACATTCCACTTGAAACAAACATCTCCATGACTCTCTCTCTCTCTCGCACGCACGCACGCACACACACACACACACACACACACACGTCAATATATGTTGGCGATATGGTTATTGTATTACCTTGTTTTAATCATTGTAATAGTTACATATTTTTTAACATGGAATTATGAGCACATATTTCATAATACGTTCATGATGATCTCAAAGCGACATTCAAATAAAAAAACTGCTGGTGAAGTCAGCTGGTGGTCAGATGTCATGAAGCCCACAAACCAAATTAGCAGGAACCGCCTCGTCTGTGGAGAGAAAAGGAGTAAGGACCATATATGAACACGCTCGTTTATGTATTTGATAAACCAGCTTTTTTGCACATGCAGTTCTTGATGCCGTAATAAGGACCCGGAGACCCGTTTCATTCTTCTGAGGAATGAAAATGTTGATTTTTACAGGAAAATATGAATCCTAGTAGGTAGTTATGGGGGGCAGGCCTCCAGACTAACTTTTCCACTGGTAGCACTGGTGCTACCAACTTTTTCAGTTAGTCGCACCAGCACATGATTTGGTCGCACCCTTTTTTTTACAGCATGGTATTAATCAATGACCTTGCATGCTGATGAATAGTTGTCTTCATTTGCATACCCTAGTTTTGCATTGATGTCAAGATTGACAGTGACTCAAGACTTGATATTTGCCCATTGGCTAATCCGGCCCTGCGACAAGCCCATCACTTTCTCCATAAATACCGGTATGTTTATGTTGTAACAAGCTCTTCACGGACCCCCTGGCAACGCGCCGCAGACCCCACTTTGAGAACCACTGCTATAGACGATAAAATGTAAAATGTGTCCGTTAGATTCTAGTCAGAAATAGCGTCCATAGCAACGATCTGTTATTCATAGGAGCAGTCTGCTTTTCAGAAATAAGACCGTAGAATGCCATAATCAACCAATGTAATCCTTTTAATGAGGAAGATTAGCTTGGGTCTGCACGCCATTACCTGAAGCTTCTGCTTTTATCATTGGATCAGTTTGGACGGAAGAGATTAGATCAATTGTTCCCACACCAGCCTTGACCTTTTATTTGTGGTTTCGCTCTTCAATCCCCTGGCAGTGTTAAACTCTGAGCACTGACACCTGTGTGCACACACCCATGCGCTCTCGGAACATCCAAATGCCCTTTTTCTTTTGAATCTAATCTGATGTTAAAAACCCAAATCTAATATTTAAATGTCAGTGCAAATTGTCATCTGCTCTCCACTGTGTGTGTGCGCAGCGTCTGTGTACAGTCAATACGAGGTGGATGATGATTGGTGCGTCTCCGTGCTACAGTCCTATCAGACGCACAACGGCACCGTCTTCCCCTGGAGCGTCGGTAATATAATGCATTTCCACTTCTGACACTCACCTTTTATTTTACTCCGTGTTTCACAACCTTGGTCGCCTGAAATTTGTTGATACACATTTTGATTAAAGCATCCGTTCACTGCAGCATTGCTATTATGGGCAGATGTTGATGGGTAAATTAATTTGTTTGGAAGCAGATGCACAATAATGTCGAGACCTTAAAATGGGTTCACGGGCCAAAATGGTTGAGAACCACTGCCCTTAGAGGCTAATGTGGTCTGTTTACCATGTCCAATTGTAATGAGTTTTCCATCTCTGATCATGGCTCTTCTGTTCTAGGGGAGGATATGGCATTGGAGTGCAGGCGGCAGCTCGCTCTCTTCCTGGTAAGCAGCCACACTGCTCGCACGCCCCCCCACCAAAAAAAAAGCTAGCATTTTTGATGACAGCCACTTTATCTTATTGCCCTTTAACATTCTTTAATGGAAAAAAACAACCCAGTCATTCAGACATTAGTGCTGAGGAATACATTCCCTCGTTGCCATGGTAACGGATTCACCTGCACTCAGGATTACCGGTGTAATACAATTCCTACCGAGCGGTGTGTTTATTGAAGTCATTTAGCATCAAACAAAGACAAGTGCCGTCAATTACGGCTAATGCTATACACTCCTTTCTTGGCCAATGTCTGTTGAATTAAGACTTCCTTCTGTATGCTTTTTTTCGCTCCCTCTCCCTCTCTAGGCTCGCAAGTACATGAGGAACTTTGAAGCGACACACTGCACTCCCCTGCCCTTCTCAGAGTTTCACGCCCCCTGGAGACTGTAGAGGAGACTTCATGGATGTGGCTACAAATCCAGGGATTGAGGATATAGAATTCAATTTATTACTGTGATTTTCATCTAGGAAATGCTCCAATACACACAAGTCACGCAAAACGTTTTTGTTTGTTTTGCTTTTCGGAGTGATGGCATCTGGAAAACATCTGGTACGATTCCACAGTCAGAAAACATGATTAAAAAATAAAAGCTCCTCTAATTGTAGTCATGCATTCTCAGGAATGCACGACTACTTCCCTCGTGTTTTGTTTTTTTCCCTTTGGCTGCATTTGTAAGAATGTAGCCGACAGCAAACGTTGTGCTGCAATCCCGGTAGTGCCCACGGTCATCAATAACAGTTATTCTTCATGTTGTGTTGGAAAAGTCTCTGCCTTTTGTTTGTTTTTACCACTGCAGCCAAAGTCTTTGTAATTATAATTCCTTTCCTTCCTTAGTTTCTATGGACTTGGCGTTGTATACAAAGCGGTGTCATGAAAACATTGCCCTAGAATTGTATTAAATATGCTAAATAAAATTAATGGGAAATGTATGCAATGGCCTTGCTTCATTTGAATCTATTGCATAATAGTACACAAGTTGAGAATAATCAGTTCAGAGTACAGCAAATAGCCCTAGAGGAACAGCAGAGACTAATAAGAGATTTATTCCACACCTCCCCCTGAACATCCTTTAAGTAACACACATCAGATTTTTAACAACACAATGTTGAGGTCACATCATTTTCTTGAAGTTGTCGATGGCTTCTGTCACTTTCTCAAGTTCAGTCTGGCTTTGTCGCAGCTGTGGAGGAGGGGGGGCAGGAAAGGAAAGGAACAATTAAGACTTCATCCACCTTCCTTCACTCATTCCCTTATTTATTCATCCCAAAGTCCCACTGATTCCTTCCTTACCTTTTCAGCATCCTGCTCCTGGACTTTAACTGGCACCTTCTCCTTGTAATCATTCTTGGTCATCTTCTCTCTCAGCTTCTCCATCTGCTTCTCCAGCTCTCCCTTCTTGGTGGTGAGCTTGGCCACCTCCTTCTCCACGTCGATGACACCCTGAAGGGATATGGATAAAATAATGTATATACACGTATATTTTCATAGTCAATTAATCCAACGATAAGTTTTTCCATTAATAGATTAATCATTTAGTCTATAAAATGTCATAAATAGCAAATGCCAAAGTTAAAAAGTTAGAAAAGAGTCCAGTGATGTCTTAAATGTGCTTGCTTTATCTGACAAGCTGTCAAGAAAAACTAAACTATTCCTTTTATAATGATCCATGAACCAAATATTTAAATTGAACTGCAACATTAAGCAGCAAATGTTTGTTATTTGTACTTGATCAATAACTAAAATGATTGATTATCAATGTTCTGTCAATTGACTAATCCAGGGGTTCTCAACCTTTTTCAGGTTGGGCCCCCCCAAAACTGGTTCATTGCAGTCGCAACGGGGTTGCGCGCAATAGTAACAGGGTTGCGCGCAATAGTAACACAACCGCGGACCTACGACTGACGGGGGGGGGGGGTGCGCGGTGTGTTGCTATTGCGCTCAAAAAGGAGGACAAATACGCGTCCGGCTTGATGCTGCGCCAGACGCCGGACAGGGCTTTGAAAAATCGGACAGTCCGCCT
Source organism: Merluccius productus (assembly GCA_027122695.1). Taxonomy (NCBI): domain Eukaryota; kingdom Metazoa; phylum Chordata; class Actinopteri; order Gadiformes; family Merlucciidae; genus Merluccius; species Merluccius productus. Next base: position 4,165,751 of record JAOPJI010000008.1, on the reverse strand, counting down.
AAAACCGGACGCGTATTTGTCCTCCTTTTTGAACCCGCGCCCCCCTCCGGTTGAGAACCACTGGACTAATCGATTAATCATTGCAGCCCTAAAATATAGAATATATTCAGTGAGAAGGGGGTTGTAGAATAGTGGCTAGGGTGTTCTGACTCCCAGCCGGAAAGGTACTGGGTTTGAACCCCAGGGTACAAGCCTACACCTGCTAAGCATCTACAAGCAAGAAGCCTAACCCCCCTACTTAGTTTGTTTATCAACACACGCCCGTTCTTAGAAGTACCAGCGAGATATGCCTTTTTCCTTCTTTGATTTAAATTGTCTTTTAATGATTGTCCTTTCGATGTTTGTAAATGTGATTTCTTCCTTTGTTAAGCCCTATGAATGGCCTTGTGTTTGAAGGGTATAAATAACACCCTTACCTACCTGCTCCTAAATGGCATGCATCTGATTTCACTGTACGGCACCTTGGATAAAAGCTAAATTACTCAATAGTACATGTGTAGCTCTTTGAAGGAACACACACAAACTGCACATCATGACATACATTATGGAGCACACCTCTCACCATGAACGCCATTACATCATATGACAAAGTACCACTCGGACTCAGAAGGACACAACCACTGGGAGAGGCAACATGAATCTATAGAGCTACAACCGGTATCAATTAAAATACACAGCACTGCTCACCAACTAATTGACAACAAAACGATGATCGCGCCATACCATGCAGGAGCATGAAAACAGAAGAAATTAAAGATTTGATGGAGCGCTGGTACATTGTCTTGTGGTGGTGTTTGAATTGGGCGCCCGCGCCCCTAGTGAATAGCAGCGAAGACTGTAACAAGGTTAATGATGTTGCAGAGGCTTGTTGCCAGGGAGGCCTCCCTTGAAGCTTCAGAGCAGAGGTAATATAACTGACTCATTATATGAAGACTGGTAGTGGGAACACAGGGAAAATAAAATTACTTGGACACGACGTTGTCCTCTGATAGTCACCGAACACGAATGTAAAAGTTAAAGTACCCGTCTGAGTAGTTTCGGAACGATTGCCAAATGACCCTCGTCTGCATTTTTCCAAGTTTCCCAACTGAGGGCAAATTGCTTTGTGTGTTCGCTGTGACGTGATTTGGGGAAGCTCCACCTCCAGCAAGGACAAGAGGCGTGCTCCACAACATTTTATATCCTGTAACGTGCACTTCCTGTCTTCATGCTCGAGTTCCTGCGAACTCAAGCGAAATGCACTGCGACACTTGAGGCGAGGAGTTCATTCACCTTGGGAATAAATATCCTTTAAAGCACGGCATAGTATGGAGGACCACCGCATTTCTGTTCTCTTTTAAGAACCTGTGCCACTTATTACACCCATAAACAGAAGAGGCCACTCAAGCACATCGGCTCCATAATTATATCTCCCGTACTCGGACACCCTTAAAAAAAAAAGAAAAGAAAAGCCACGTCGTGTGTGGATCCCGAGTGGTGCATGGCAGAGAAAGGCGGCGTGCAGCAGGTCGGTGCTCACCTTGAGCACCAGGTTGATGGTGCAGCGGTCCGAGGCGATGGCCACGGCGCAGCCCTCGGGTACGGCTTGGTCGGGGGTCACGGCGTTGACGGTCTGGGAGTAGGACAGCGTCTGGATCTGCAGGCTGTACTTCTGCACCAAGGACACCGTCGCCGGGTCTATACACTGGAGATAGCCTGGGGGGCAAGGGGGGGGGGGACAACAATAATATAAACGACAATCAACTGCATTTATATCGAGCTTTTTTCAGTGTGTGTGTGTGTGTGTGTGTGTGTGTGTGTGTGTGTGTGTGTGTGTGTGTGTGTGTACGCTGGCTAAACAGAGGATAACACTAGAGTGTGCCGTGGTACTGCGCCAATAAGGATGCATTATGATGTATCACAGTCACAAGAGACGGATGCCTCAATTCCCTGGTTTTATTATATGCAAGTGTACAATATTTCAGAGTAGGGCTTTTAAATGATTTTGCGACTAACAAAATCTTGATGCAATACAATAAGTAATGCATAATTGATGTGATACATAATGTGTGTTGTTTGCCCAGTGTTACTGTTATGAATAGGACTGAGGATCCCGCCTGTGTGCATGTGAGGATGTAGTGTCTTGCCAAAGGATACAACTCCCTTTTCAAATTTGTCTGGATTATCCATTACATTCTTTCTCTTTTCGTTGTTAAAGCACTCCCACTTTGCCTTGGCATTGTGCCTGGGACTATATACTTGTATCTTAAGATTCACTTCTGCTCAAGCTTCTGTCTTTTTATCAGATTGTACCAAGATACTTCTAACTATGCTCACTTTCTGCTGATGAAAAGCTGCCACCGCACGTCACTAGTAGTGATGCCCCTATCTCTTGCTCCACCACACCTTGGAGTCTGGTGCAGTTCTTGGTGACATCATTGCAGGTAGGGATGGGAATCGGCAGGGACCTCACGATACGACATTACAACGACTTTTTGCGTGTCGTTAAGACATGTATTGCGATTCTGTAAATATTGCGATTCTGTAAAAATTGCTGGGGTTCAGGCTCTGCAGGTCGGTTGGTGTCCGCTATTGTTTCTTATTTGAAAGTAGCTGAACAGAACAGAACGTAGTTCAACTATAGGCAACTACACTATAGCGCCCTTTGTAGTACCATTAATGTTTGACATTTGTGGCTTACATTTTTTTCATTAAAAAAAAACAAAATTTGAGTCAACCTGACGAATCCAGTATTGCAGAAGCAAAGAAATCTGAAACTCGCACGATTCGATTCCCCCCCACCCGTAAGAGCAGGGTCACTCGCATGCCTTCTGCCAAACCCCAGACGTGCTTCACTATGGTGAAGCACAAAGTTTGTTCATTATTATTTCTTTAAAAAAAAATTAAAAAAACGGATGACGGCTTGGCGCATATCCATTGGCGATTTTAGGGTTTTAAAACAGGGGATGCGATGGGCGTATGTAAAATAAACGGTAAAAGTCAACAGGCTTTTCAAAATGCACAACATAAATCAACAGAGAAAACCCCCCACAAATGAACGGGCAAAGATCCGTACAAACACAACGAGTGGGGGATCTCAACAAGTCACATTTCCAGACGTGTATTCCTACCTTGTTTGTAGTGTGAAAAAACAAGGAAGATGGTTATAGCCTACCTGGTGACACAGTGGTATATTATGACAATCTAATATGACGCAATCAAAATTACACGGCCAGCACACCCCTAGCGCTGATACGCGAAAAATAACTACAACAGTTTTATTTTTCATTTTTAAAAATAACAACGGTGTGACCAAGCGATTTAATCGGTGTACGCCTGAACACCGTGTAACACCGACTACCGCAGGAAGCCTAGTAGTGACCTATTTCTAGTCTCCCCCTCCCCTCCATTGAAGACTCCAGCTTCTCCCTGGCTCAAAGTTCCCCTCCTTCCTTCAGCCCAGACGCAGCCGTCTGGGCTGTGTGCCTTCCCCTGCTTTACCATTCATGCTCCAGTGAAGCCTGGGGTGGCTCTCACTTCTGTAGAAAGCTTTTTGCTCTCCCTATTTTCCCCCCCGTCTGTGATGTCGGTCAGACTGACCTTAATGATCACAAGGTTAATTGTTAATGTGTTACAGATGGAGGCAAATAGCAAACCACTTGTGTGCTCATTAGGACAATATTATAATTAAACCGAGACGCTTTGAAATAATTAATTTCAAGGGCCAGCATTTTTTAAGAAAATATTACACGCACACAACAAAGTAAGCTTGGTTAAGTTTCTTTAACCGAACTTCCATTCAGTTAAAGAAACATAACCGAATGCAAGTTGGAGGTGGAGCGTATAGTAGAGGTGTGCATGTGTGCATGCGTGCGCGCAGTGTGTGTTCTTACAGTCAGCGCGGGTTTTGGTCAGGTTGTAGTCAGCCCTGAGAGAGCGAATGGTCTTGACGACGGTCATTACAAACTCCATCTGGCGGTCCACCTCGTCACTCTGCCAGCAGAACTACAAGCACAACAACAACAACATTCAAGCCCACAATTGCCCCACTCTGCCAGGGAAGCAATATGCTTAACAGAACATTCAACAGACTGGCAAAACCAATTCCCGCACATCAAAGGAAGAAGCAATTAGGATTTCCCTGTTTGAGAAACGGCACAGAGTTGTGCTCCAACAGAGAAATAAATAATAAGTAAATAAATAAATCTAACTCCCCATTCAACCAGTCCCGTTTCCGTTCTCCCCTTACCTCGTCCGTCTCGGGGTAGGGCGTCACGGCGATGCTGGCGGGACTGTCCAGGGCCAGTCGCCGCGGCAACCTCTGGAAGAGTTCCTCCGTGACGAAGGGCATGATGGGAGCCAGCAGCCGCAGGCCGACCTCAAGGCAGGTGTACAGGGTCTGCCTGCACACCAGCGCCCGCCTCTGGGCGGTGTCGTCTGCCTCTGCCACGCTGAACACCGGTTTCACGCTCTCCTGCAGAGGAAGAGGTGGAGGGGGGAGGAGTTGTGAGGATGTGTGGCGTCTTGTCGGTTTCTTGTCGGCATCCTGGTTACAGTGAGCTGGTCTTCTCCTTTGGTCATTCCCGTTATGTTTCAGAATGGGTTTGAATAGGGAAGGGGTTTGGTGGGGTTAGGATCAGGGCAGAGTGTGGGGATCAGTGGTAAGCCTCTTGGGGAAAGCCGAATACCAAATGGCGGGGGGGCATTTTAAGATGGAAACGGTCTTAAAATGCATAACTTTTGCTACATTTGCGCCTATTGTACACACTACTCCGGCGTTTTACAGCCCCTAAAGTGGAGATTATTGAAAACACTGCTGACCCAGTTTCATGTTGAATACTGGGGTTGCATTTCAGTCTGGACGGGCGGATACAGAGATTTTAGAGACCGATGATGCAGAAACCCACGTTCGCTTCGTGATTTGGTCTCATCAGCCACGACGTATCCTTCCCTGATTCATCACACTCCTATCACGTGACCCTTTCCGGAAGAAAACAAACCTCATCAGCCTCGAGGCGGTTACTTCAACATGGATAACGAATTACAGGCGTTGATGACCATGTCGTCTATGCTAGCAGCTCTCGTGCTGTTAGATTCTGCATTTTCTAATGCTACTACTGGCCACATGCACATGCTATTAAACTATTATTCGAGCCATTTGTGACAATCCCCGTGTCCAACGGCGTTATCAGCCCTACATGGAGCGCAACTAAGCAACCAACCGCAGAGTAGACAATCCGCTTCCTGTTTATAGCGGCATGCGCATGCCCAGTGTACGTGAATGGTCATGTGTTATGCTTTTTCAGGCGTGGGAGTATGGACGGAGATTCTTTCTGAAAGGGTGCTAAAACGCTAGTGGAGAGGATGGAGATAATTTTCATTTTAAACTGCCGTGCAAAACCGAAAACGTATTAGTGTGGCTGTAGCCTTTAGGTGTTCCACTAAATTGTCCTCAAGACCTTTCGCGGACCACCTTATATGCAAATGGTAAAAATAGATTAATACACATGCAGTGGCTGAGCAAAGAGTGCCAAGTGCAGACGGCACCGGTCATCAACCAATATAAAGCAAGGGGACGTCATATGCAAATGTAGGCATCCTTGGGAAACTCGGTGCGTAACAGTGACAGATCCATTTCTAATCTACCATTCCTTGGTAAACTTTTAGATCGATTGATTCTTCTAACCTACAATGGCATTTTAGAAAGGGCTGGGTCTCTCTGACAGTGTATTGGCTTGGTTTCAGTCATATATAACTGATAGTTTTTTGTCAGCCTGGGTGCTTATGGTATTGATTACAATATTCCTCAAGGAAGCATTCTCAGGCAAATTTTGTTTTCATTATACATCACCACGTCAATTACCATTTTTATGCTGAGACACAAATGTACATCTGTCTCGCCACATGACCCCAATGCACTGCACGCTTTCGTTGCCTGTCTCACTGACATTAATGAATGGATGGGTAAAAACTTTTCAAAGCTAAATGAGGATAAAACAGATTATTTTAACAGGAACCAAAGCAGCAAGAGAAAAACTGCACTCAATGCTTGGTGGTCTTAGTAAACAGATAAAAACTGACATCACAAACTTAGGAGTGATTTTAGACTTCAATTTACATTTGAATTCTCATTTTCACATTCTCACTACATTTTTCATCTTAGAAAGATGCTGAAATATTTACTCATACCTTGCTAGCTCTTTAGAGACTATTGTAATTCCTAAAAAGGCTATACGAAAACTACAGCAAGTTCAGAATGCAGCAGCCAGAGTCTTAACTAAATCAAAGAAAATGGATCACAAAATCCCCCTTAAGACTGCACTGGCTACCGGTTTCTTTTCAAAATTGGTTTCAGTTACTTTACTTGGTTATAAAGCTGTAAATGACCTTGCTTCTCCCTACGTCAGAGATTTTCTTTCATTTTATGTTCCAGACAGATCACTAAGGTCCTCCACCATTTTTCTTTTAAATGTTCCTTATATGTCGCATAGAAGTACCTGTGAGTGCCTTCTGTATTTAAGCCCCTAATCTGTGGAGCTCACTAACTCTGGATATTAGAAAAGCAAGCTCTCTCTCTGTATCTTTAAAAGGAAATTAAAGACCTATGTTTTTAATCTGGCTTTTCATTTAGAGTATTGTTATAACCTTATTTTGTTTTATTGATGTAATTTTTAGTCTTATTTTTTTTTGTTTCCTTTGGCTACGTGAAGCACTTTGGGCTGCGTGTTTATATGAAAGGTGCCAACTAAAAGTTGAGTTGGGGAAGATGCATAACCCATCGAAAAAAAAGTTACTTTGAATACAATGGTCTGCTAAAGGTTTAAATAGTAAATAAATATCCATTTATTTTCTATACAATAGTGTAATACTAAATGCTAAATAATCATGGGCATAAGTAAGTCAACCTGCATACATACATATATGATCATATATGATAATACACAACAAATGAAAAGGATTTTCTCACCAGGTAGACGTCGCAGAGCTCGTACAGCCAGAAGGAGTAGATGGCCGTTGTGATGCCGGGGAAGTCATAGGCCTGGAAGCCCGCGGTGCAGAGCGCCACCGCGGCCGCCAGCCTGGACAGAATCCACCGGTCTACCGCACTCTCCTCGCCACTCAGCTGTTCTCGGGGTTGCACAATAAAACAGGGGGGGGGGGGTCAAATTCAAAACCATTCAGCACATAATAGACCTGCATTATTAAGCCTGGAACTTGACATGTACAGTATGTGTGCGTGCTAAGAAGTTGGGTCTTGGAAAAAAAAAAGAAAAAAAAGAATACCAGGAAATGGATGAAATCAACATTCACAGTTTCTTTGAGCTCTTACCTGAGCTTTCTCCCACGGTACAAAGTTGTCGCCAAGAGTCTTCATGGCGAACTTCACGGCGTTCCACAACTTGTTGCAGAAGTGGCGGTAACCAAGGATACGGTTGACATCCAGGTTAATATCCCTGCCTGTCAGGAGGAGATGAAAGGAGAGAGCAAGAGAGACCTGTCATTTACCCTGCTGCTGGTAATAATAATAACAAGAAAATTCAGTAGTAATTCAAGTAGTAGTATTAGTTTGATAAGTAGTAGGCCTAGAAGTGGTATGCCCATCGGTATGATAATAACAAAGGTAAGACATCATTTGTGGTTGTAACTTCAAAATTGAGCAACGTTGAACCTGCAATGAAATGCTAAAATGTATTTAACACCTACCTCAAGTATTTAACACCTGCATATAAAAAAAATAACCTTACTTATTGTGTGCGTCTCCCGTAAGCAGACAAACATTTCCGGGAACCTAGTCTCAAACCATAGCCTCCTTCTCAAAAACTATAACTCAGACTACTAGAAACTGGACATGGTCATGCTCGGTAAAAGTATATGAACATGAGGATGTCCAACATGTCTGTCCCTTCAAGTAAGCGAGTTCATTTGCAAGTTTAAAAATAGTGTAAAAGACGTAATAAGGGGCTTAAGAAAGGGGAGAGTCTCCACTGAAGCCTATTGTATTTATAAATGGGGTCATCGCACAAACGCCCAATGCTCAACAAGTATAATTCCAGTCGATTAATTATTGAAACGCTAGAGAAACAGGAACCACCCTAACAGTTTTACCTTGTGTTTCTCTGTGAAATATTCACATTAGGCTCGACGGTGTCTGAAATATTTAGCTTTTGTTAAAGGTAGCTTGAGCTAGAGAGGGGTGGCATCACACACTCTGGCCCTGACAATGGAAGTCAATAAGGCGAAGCAAAAATATACGAAGCGGGTTCAAAACTAAAACTGTTGAATATCAACAAGTATAAAAGATAAAGATAATACAAATAATAAAGCCGAAGAATAGCCAAGTGCTGCCTAGCAGCACTCACATAATGATGAAGTAGATAGCTAACTCAATAGCAGGTCCTCAATGTGGCTGCATAAAAATAAAAATAAACAGTTTGGGAGAAAGAAAAAGAAAAAAAGGCCGTTGGCAGGAGAACGAGAAACAAAGTGAGATAGAGTAGCAATATGGGAGAGTCTTCACCTTGGCCGGTGTAGGCGCAGAGGGCGAAGCGCAGGGCGTCCGTGCCACACTCTGGGATGCCACTGGGGTAGTCAGACTTCTGGCCGTTTTTGGCCTTCTCCACCTCCAGGGGATCCAAGTTACTGTCCTTGAGCTGGTCATGGAGACCCTGAGGACAGCAAGAGCAAGAGAGAGATGGAGAGAGATGTATATGGAGCGAAAAAGAGAGAGAAGGAGGACAGAAGGGCCAGGGCTTTCAAGAAATGTTTCGTCACTCTCCTTATTAATCATTTGTCGTCATGCTTTTTATCTCCCTTGCGAAAACGTTTTTTTGGGGGTCAATTTCAGGGACTCCATTTTCTCCATTTTTAATGAGAGTTTGAGTCATTAAAAATGTGAGTGTGACACACACAGTCTTGGAGGGTAGCTGTAACAGCAGCACTATAACACAAGTCCTTCGGCGCCCTCCAGAGGGCGAGTCGGCTTCGTGTGAGCGATCAGCGACCAGCAGATTGATGGGCTCAATAAAGTGTTGTGGGGAGCCGACGCGGTGGCCTAATAAAGCTTACATAACACCGTTAGCCTCAGGAGGAACAGGAGCGCACAGGCGTGTGTGTGGTGGCCATTTAAAAGGAACGACAACAAGGACCACAATGGAAATAAGTCCTGTGAATTTGTTGTCTTATCCTTGAAAAACAAGGGAGACTCCACCAGAGCCAGCAGCGTTGCGTCTAATGCATGTCAACCCCCTTGACAACCCTCCTCCCTATTTTACCCTTCTCTCCCTTTGGTTTAAATCTTTTCCCGTAAATGTCCCATATTTTTTAACCTTTCCTATTAAAAAGGTTTATAATTAAAAGAACAAAACAAAAAAACATTTAACAACCACCTAATTGTAGTCACTTAGTGTAGGATCTAGTTTACCCAATCCTTGTTGCACTGATATTTTAAAGCAAGTGGCTGCCAAGTGGTGATTAAATGTAAGGGGTAGCCTGTTGATAAAAGGTAGGTGGTCTGGGGAAGGGCACCAGAGAATTTCCCTTATTTTCAAATCCCAGTGTTGACAGCTATTGCCTAATGATGTTCCCGTCAACTCTTTCATTCGGCTGGGAAACGCGGCCATAATAATCAATGGAAGGTGCTCCACAGACACCGGACATTGCGAGCTTCAATTCTCGATGGCAAACACTAGCTAGTCATTCTTTGCTTTTTTCACCCCGTGGAGCACTTTTAATGGCAAGTCGACATGGCGTGTGATGGCGACGCAGCATTTTGGGCCCTGGGGTTAGTGAACTGGTATGAACCAGAGGTCTCACTGTGGCCTCTGTTCTATCTCCAGGTGCTGTGAAGATCCGTGTGTGTGTGTGTGTGTGTGTGTGTGTGTGTGTGTGTGTGTGTGTGTGTGTGTGTGTGTGTGTGTCACCTGCAGGGATATCCCGGTGATGACGTCCAGAGGGTCGATGACATTGCCCAGAGATTTGCTCATCTTCCTCCCGTGGGCGTCCCTCACCACCGCATGCAGGTACACCTGCGGGGGAGGGGTACAACAGCCATGTCACTCAAGCGCAGACCAATCACAAGGCACCTTGCTGCATGTGTGGCATCCTCATCATTTGTACCTCCTTGAAGGGCAGCTTGCCGGTGAGCTTGAGGCCCATCATGACCATGCGAGCCACCCAGAAGAACAGGATGTCATGGCCCGTCTCCAGCAGAGTGCCTGGGTAGAACACGTTTAGGTCCTGGGTCTAGACATAAAAACGCACACACACACAAAAACAGATGTAATACTGTATTGTACTGGTAGCGGATGAGGTGTCATATCCCCACACACACACACACTATGTAAATCGCTTTGGGTGTCTTGAAAAGCGCTATATAAATGCAATTTATTATTATTATTAGTAGTAGTAGTAGTAGTAGTAGTAGTAGTAGTATTATGTATTGTAGATACAAATATATATACTATAATTTAAAAAAACAAGATTTAAGGGCTATAATTTGAGTAATTTGTTAGAAATGGCATAGCCAGCCGTCAGCTATTAGTGAGTGGAATGCACTGTGAGATTATCTGTTTCAAGTTGACTGCGCTAGCATCTCCGCCCTGATTGGTTTAAGGAATGCAACATTTCTTAATAGCAGAGATACGCAAGGAGGGAGGGAGCAGAGAGGCAGGGGATTTTTTTTGGGTCGTTTAGTTTCAAAATCTTGACCTCTTCCACTTATTTTCACTTATTTTCCTATAATCTACTATTAGGTACTATAAATATCTTTATTACTACATGTATACATACACATTTTGAGTCGCAGACTTGCAGTTACTTCTTTTATTATTCTAAGCCTCACTTTGGATAATTGTGTCTGCTAAATGACTAAATGTCAGATTCAGGATCACTTTTACAAGAGCAATGGTGTCAACATAATCAAGAATCAATAAAATAGGGAGGAAGGGGGAATCCGACTGATGAATTGATCAGCATTAAGCATAAAATGACATTTGTTTTGTTTACTTGAGTGCACCATTAGGAGTTTCAAATGTCACGGCTGTTACCGAACTATCACTCAGCGTAGAATCAAATTCAGAGTTAAATATTAAAGCAACTTCACTTGGATCAATTTACAGCTGAAAGATTTTTGTAGAAGTTTACCATGAAGAATATTAATATCTGGGATATTAAAATGTGAATTGGATATTAAAAACATGAGCTTTTTATTGCCGGTGATCAGCATAATGTGCCTCCCTAAATTGCCCCTCAGGGACAAATAAAGTGTTTTGATTGATTGATTGATTGATTAATTATGTGTTAATGTTAAGACCATAGATTGACTGTCTCTTACTTCGTTGGGCCATCCAAAGATGGAGAAGGGGAAAATACCAGAGGAGAACCAGGTGTCCAGCACGTCCTCATCTATAATACAAGGGCAAGAGTCATCAGAAAAGCAGCATAGCTCGCTTATAACGACCCTTCATGAACCCTGCATCTGACCACAGATGCAGGAAGACATCAGGGATGCTGATAAACAGTCGGTGGTGGCTTGACCGTCTAGTAAACTTAGTTACATAACGTTTAATGTGTAATATTGGCAAATAGATTATAGATTAATATGAAATTATTCTGAAAAATATACAATATAGATTAATTACAAAATATTTGTATTTTATTTTAAGTTCCTCCTAAATCCAGCACCCCTACTTCCCCGGTTATGCATTTGACCATTTTGTCATGTTGCAGAATTGCAAGGATACATGTTATTCGTGAGCAGCTAGAGATGTTAAGGCATCTTGTTCAAGGATACAGATAGCCTGTGGACACTGGGGATGGAAGCCAGAAACTTTGGGGTAGGAATCAGTTATTATAGTAAACGAAAAACTAAGAAACTAAACTAAAACTAGCAGTGAACAAAATAATTTTGTTAACTGAAATAAAAATAAAAACAGAAGTAAAAAAAAAAAAAAATCAGCAGGTAAAATCAGCGTTGTTTTAAATGTTCCCTCTCCTTACCAAGCTCTGCTGTGGGTCAAGCAATGTTAATGGTTCATGGTGTACAAGAATACAATGGTGTGAACAACATGGGACCTTTAATAAACAATGGTTTTGGAAATCATATTTGATGTCATGCATTCTATCCCTTTCCTCATAATACTTGAAAAACTAAAACTAACTAAAAACTAAAACTAGTCAATTCCTAAAAAAAAATAAAACTACTTATGCAACTAAAACTAAACTGAAATCAAAAACCAAACTGAAACACTAAATAAAAAGATAAAATACAAAATTGTAGGAGTGGTAGGAGTTTAACACTCCCAAGCCACAACACTATCCTGCCCCTGTGTACAATAGAATAACATTGTGATTCATTAAAGGTAAAGCTCTGTCTTACCCTGCCTCAGATGGATTTTGTCAGTGGTCACGTTGAAGCGTTTTGCCGCCTTTTCTAAGGCCTCCTCCTCCGTCCTCCCACTCACCCAGTAGTGTCCATCCATGTCCTTATAAGGAAACAGACATAAATACATAAGAAATCATATATAATTATAGAAAAAAAATAATTTGGCAAAGAGTTGTATCTGGTCATGTAAAAAGCTGCTTCAGCTTTTTGTTTCTTGGTGCAGCACTGACATTTTTTGTAGTTATTCAAAATTTTACATGTGCTCACCTGTCCTGGTTTGACAGAGGGGTCGTTGACAGTGACGAAGTATGCAGGGATGCGGTGGCCCCACCACAGCTGGCGAGAGATACACCAGTCCCTGTTGGGGCCACAGAAAAGCAGAAAACATGTTGGATTATTGTCCGATTATTGTTGGATTATTGTCATAAGTTTCATTCAATCCACCCCTTTGGTAGAACGGGACCACGTACTTGATAGCACTGGTGCTCCCAACCAGCAAAAATGTAGCAGCACCCACCAAAATGTAAGGAGAACCAACAATATATGTAGATTTTTTGTATTAATAAAAAGCGACAATATAACAGCACGGTTTACAGGTAACAGAACAATGGACAAGCTCGTGCTCAGTGGCCCCAGATATGTTTCATAGGGGTGGCCAGATGAGGCCACTGAAACTCTTAAGACACATCAAAACCAGAACACAGAAAACTAAATTTCTATTATGTTGTTGTAGTACATAGGCTGGTTGAAACTGATATAGTTTTGAAGGAGTACATTGATTGTAAGGAACAAAATAAGTTTTAAAACACCATGTATTGTGCACATGGGGGGGGGGCAGCGATTGCATCAGGGTGGCCCTACCTAACAGTTCAACTGGTGCAATGCGGAACACTGCAGGCGACCGCAATGATGCACGTCACAAAATGTGTTTTAGCCTAATTTAAAATAGGATTTCGATATACAAGTCTTATGGCCCAAGTGTGCTAACTAGCGAATGTGCAGAGAAAGGAATGTTCGACTGGAAAATAAAATAAAAAAGGTTGCACCAGAACAATTATTTGCACTCACACGCTGTGCTCCCAATTATATTTTGAGGTCGCACAGATACATTTCGGGAGCATCAGCGACCAGGACGGTCACAACTTCTCTTTCACCTGATGTTGTCCATCCAGTTGAACCAGGTCTTGAGGTGGTGGTCTGGGATGATCTTCAGCTGTCCACCCCTGACGGCGTCCGCGGCGTCCTTGCCCATCTCTGCACAGCTCACGTACCACTGAGGCTTCATCAGGGGCTCCACAATGTCCTTGGAGCGGCTGTCCCACGGAGACACAAGCATGGGAGTTAGGAGGAGGACAAGTGAGGGATAATGTACAGCAAGGCGGTCGTAAAATGAACCCCCGACAGGGTGATGCAGGACCCTGACGCTTTACGCGGCTACTTACAGAAATCAATCATTTGACTATTTAAACACAGTCCCTATTTAAATGTAGGAGCAATCATTATTTCCTTCATTAACTCTCCACATTTTAATACAGTTACCCATTGCAAATACATTACGAAGAAGACGAAGACGAAGACAAAGAAGAATCCTAGTATAATCCAGTCCTAGAAAAATCGGAAAACAATCAAAGAATTCTGTCGGCTGGAACAGTCCTCTGACCTGAGGTGGATTTTACCGAACCAGTCTGGACCTCCCCAGGATCATTTCAAACGTTTTTTTGATTTTGTAGGGAGTCCTACTAGAATCTCTGCAATGAACACGTGCACAACAAACCCAACCAGACCAAAACACAATGTCGGGGAGGAACGCAGCTGATTTGACTTGGCCAGTGTTTAGACACCAAGTAGAGAGCATTATTTCAGCTCCACGCTGTCCATGTACTGCGGTGCCATTGATGATTCTATGAATAGCCTACACCATGTTCATTGATGATAATATAGAGTGTTTTTAATTAAATAAAATGCAAGGACAAGATATTCACTTTGGAGAGTAAACCATGTATAATATATATGCCATTTGGTGGACGCTTGCATCCAAAGCGTCTTACAATACCGTGAGTGCATACATTTTTAGCATGGGTGGTCCCAGTTGGAATCAAACTAAACTGACTGTTAATTAAACTATAGCCTATTAACTTAAAAATAATGATGGACAAGATGTAGCCTATTTCTATTAATTTATGGCCCCATTTATAGCCGACTCTGACTCACGCTAAAGGAACCACACTCCAGTAGCCTTGGCAACTGTACGCAAAGATTTCAAATTCTGTAGAAATCTTGCAATTGCGAGACCCCCCGCATAATTCTCTGTCTCCTAAATCGGCTACTGTGTGTTGTACCTTAGTGAGACAAAGGACTTGAATTTCCCCATGATATAATGATATCATTTATGACTTGTATTGCAAGCTTTCCATTCCCAAAAAGGGCGCACACTCTAAATCACCATACGAGAGAGCCAAGAGAAATATGGCATTTTCTACTGCAGATAGTGTGCAATGACGCAAATATGTGTGTACAGGCTTGAAAAGGTTTCTTCACAAAAGGCCAGGCTCAAAATATTACTGTGAACCCTAATTTCCTCCAACCTCCAGAGCAGAGACTAAGAAAAAAGGCTTTGGTTAATTGGTGGGATGAAAGTAGACCTGCTTCTTGCTGATTGGCCATAAACTTGGAGAGAAATTCATCACACAAGACAGTAATTACCTCAGTGATTAAATAGTTGATTAACTACATGTAAATATCGCTTTGGCAGTTGCAGGGTTAACTGTAATCATAGCTTTGTAAATGCCATATTTTGTCCACTGTGAAGTTCATTCCGATCAATCATCTCAGCAAGACTGAATTAACTTAGACAGGTCTTTTATACCTCATTCAGAGTGCACTTACCGGCTATACTCCAACTCTATTTAGTCATTTTACCTCCTGCCTGTATCCAAACATGTTGTTGGCTTTTTATTTTGATACACATAATAGTTTATATATATATATACACACACACACGAGTGGGTAGGGGTTAGGCATCTCTCACACACACACACACACACACACACACACACACACACACACACACACACACACACACACACACAC
>JAOPJI010000008.1:4083983-4095598 GCA_027122695.1 Merluccius productus | reverse complement strand
GATTGGTCTGACAGATTTTGTGTTTCCAGCACCAAAAAGCCGACGGAGCAGTGCTAGACCCACCTGGCTGCCAAATACATTTGCTGCCGCTAGGGGGCGTCTAGATTTCTAGGCTAGCGAAGATGTGTAATGGTTAATTAACTTGGCTCCTAGTTTAGACTGTGAGAACTACTTTCGTTTTTTGTGTTTCTTTGTATCCTTTGATGTGTGTGCCTACAAGGGTATATTTCCCTATACAAGTCATGAACATTCGTTATTTCGTTGAAGATGCTTGGAATGCTGCCAGTGTGGTGTCTTCCCATGATCATGCTCCATTTAACCAAATGCTTTGCTGCCATGAAGTATTTAAATCATTTTATATTAGATAGTGTGCTTTCAAATGGATTGGACTCCTAAACCACACTGACCTTGTAGGGTTGGCAGGCAGCCCTGAGCCGGGTCCCAGGAGAGGCAGCGGCGGTACGGGGAGACTTGGCCACGGGAGAGGCCTCCGCTGGAGACGTGCCTCGCTTCCGAGAAGATTTCCCTGTGGGCGTGTGGGTCACCTTAACAGGAATAGCAGCGGGGAGGCAAAACACGAAGCGAATATCTATTAGGAAAAGGTGTGTGTTGAGTGAGACGAGAGGGTTCCAGGGGCATTAACTCCTTCGGGATAAGAAGAGAGACTGAGAGCAACGACTGAACCACTTAATTCATTACTGTAGTAATGGTACTGGAGAGCAGGGTGAAGCTACTTATGATGCTGAGCCAGGGCCAGTCGTCCCGGCAGCATAATGTATGTGCATAATGTTCAATTGACATCACTAACTAATGGACTGAAGGCTGACCTCTTGAGTGCACTAAGGCCTTTTGACAACCTGAAGGAAGGCCTATTGTGTTCAGGGTGAAGTCTCTTTGCTCAATTATCTGTTGTTGTGGTCTTTTGAGACTTTCTAGTCAAAATTCATTTTATTCATACACGACAGAAGTACATCTGAAAAGCCAAGTCATTATCTTTACCTCTGATGTCCCAGCATCTTGCTCCATGACATTGGTGGCAGATGCCACCTCTTCTCTCACCACCTCCTCCTTCTTGGCCACCGACTGCCGACCTTTCCTAACCTTTCTCTCAATAGTCTCCTCCTCTTCTTTCACCATCTCCTCCTTCTTCTTCTTGGCCACAGACTGCCGACCTCTCCTAACCTTTCTCTCAATAGTCTCCTCCTCCTCCTCTTCTTCTTTCCCCACCTCCTCCAGCGGTTCGTTTGGTTTTCTCCTCGCCTGAACCGTGGACCCTCGTCCCCTCTGGACCGGGACGGGTTTGTCCACTTTATGCTCGCTCTCCTGTTCCATCGTTCCCTTCGCTCTTCCACTGCCATTATTTTCAACCCCATCAATATCATCAATGGCAACTGGGGCTACAACAGGCTCACACTTTATCTGGGCTTTTCGACCTCTACCCCTGCCAGTGGTGCTACTTATTACTAGAGCTGAGTCTTCAGGGATATCCTCTTGTTCCTCTACAACAATTGGTCCAGAAGCGTTGGTTCGCCTACGCCCCCTTGTGGTGGCAGGCTGCTGAGAGTCTGGCTTTTCTTGAACAGCGGCGGCCTCGAGCGTCTTACTTTTCCTGCCTCTGGCGGTGGCTTTGGGGGCCGAGCTTACCTCGTTCTGACTGCCGCTAGAGGCTTTAGCATTGGTCTCCGGCGCCGGCAAAGTCTTTCTCCCTCTTCCTCTCCCAGCTCCTCGGGTTCCTCTACCACTGCTCAGGGAACTGCTGCAGGCGGAGACCTCAGAGTTAAGGGAATCGGTCGAGTTGGACCGTGACCTGGTGTTGCGGCCCGGAGCAGTGCTGGGTTTCGCCCCCCAGCTCTCGGCCGGCGTCTCTCCGGCCACCGTCCGGCGCCTCATGCTCTCCCTCGTGGCGTTCCCAGTGCCCGCGGCCGGCGGGGGGTTCTTCTTGGCTCCTCGGCCCCGACCTCTCCCCCCTCTGCTCTCCTGGGCCACGGCGCTGGAGGCTGATCTCTCTGAGCTGACGGAGTTGGAGGAATTGGAGCGGGATCTGGTTCTGCTGGCACAGCCGTCGTCCTTCTCTGCGTCTGGTTCAGGCGGGCCGGCGATGGTCCTTCTGGTGGCTCTTCGACCCCTGGTGGTTCTGGGTGTTTGCGCTCCACTCAGTGTCTGGGCTTCCTTCTGTTGTTGCTCTAGCAGTTGTTTCTCCAGGGCCTCCTTCATCAATCGTTCCCGTTCATCATTTTGTCTTTCCATCTCTTCCCTTTCTCTTTTCTCCATCTCTACTCTTGCTTGGTCTTCCTCTTCTTTCTGCGCTCTTCTCGAGTTCTCTTGATCTTGTTTCAACGCCTCCCTTTGTTCCCTTTCGGCCTTTTCACGTCTCAATCTCTCCCTTTCCTGTTCCATTTTTTCTTTCTTTAACCTCTCTTTCTCTTCTAGTTCCTCTTTTTCCCTTTGTATTCTCTCTTTCTCTTCTTCCTGTTCCCTTTGTATTAGTTCCAGTCTCTCTCTTTCTTCTAGTTCCTTTTTTTCTTTCTCTAATCTCTCTTGTTCTTCCTTCTCCAACCTCTCTTCTCTTTCTTTCTTTTCACGCTCCAGTCTTTCTTGTTCTTCCTTTTCCTTTTGTATCTGTTCCAATCTCTCCTTTTCTTCTAGTTCTTTTCTTTTCCTCTCGTTTTCTTCTTTCTCCAACCTCTCCTTCTCTTCTATTTCCTTCTTTTCACGCTCCAATTTTTCATGTTCTTCCTTTTCCTTTTGTATCTGTTCCAATCTCTCATTTTCTTTTAGTTCCCTTCTTTCTTTCTCTATTCGCTCCTGTTCTTCTCTCTCCCTCTCCTGTCGCTCTTTCCTTTCATGCTCCAATCTTTCTCGTTCTTCTTTTTGCATTCGCTCCAGTCTCTCTTTTTCTTCGAGTACTTTTCTTTTCCTCTCTTTTTCTTCTTTCTCCAACCTCTCCCTCTTCTCTCTCTCCTTATTCTCATGCTCCAATTTGTCATGTTCTTCCTTTTCCCTTTGTATTCGTTCCAATCTGTCTTTTTCTACTAGTTCTTTTCTTTCTTTCTCTAATCTCTCTTGTTCTTCCTTCTCCAACCTCTTTTCTCTTTCTTTCTTTTCACACTCCAGTCTTTCTTGTTCTTCCTTTTCCAATCTCTCTTTTTCTTCTTGTTTCTTTCTTTCCCTCTCTATTCTTTCATTTTCTTCCATCTCCAATCTCTCTTTTTCTTCTTGTTTCTTTCTTTCCCTCTCAATCCTTTCTTTTTCTGCCATCTCTAATCTCTCACTCTCCTCCCTTTCTTTCTTTTCACGCTCAAGTTTTTCTTTTTCTTCCTTTTCCTCCCTCTCCTGTTCTTGTTCCTTTCTCTCCCTCTCCTCTCTCTCCTGTTCCAGTCTCTCCCGTTCTTCTTCTCTCTCCATCCTCAGCCTCTCCTCTAGTTCCCTCAAAGCTCTCTCCCTCGTCTCTTGTTCTTCCTGCTTCTTTAGTTTCCTCTCATTTTCCGCTTGCTCTTTTCTTTCCCTCTCAAGCCTTTCTTTCTTTTCTCTCGCATTTTCCTGTGGTTGTCTGGTTTTCCTCCTCAACCCCCGCCTCACCTGTTCACCCTCCTCCTTCTCCAGTCCAACCCCTCCACTCTCCTCCTCCGGCCTGACAACCCCTGTTCCTCTTCTGGTAGAGGAAGAGGTTTTTCCCTTTGATCTCATGGTCCTAAGAGATGCTGGAGGCTGGCTTGCTTCTTGCTTCTTCTCCTCCTCCTCATCTCTCCCTCCTCTACTGGTTCCAGGTCCAAGCTCTCTGCCTCTCCCTCTCCCCCTCCGAGGCCGTCCTTTTGCTTGCTCGGGTGTGTCAGAGTACGCTACTGGTTCTGTACCTGCAGCGGTTGCACGAGTGCTGGTGGCACCTTCTAGCTTTCTTTGGCTCCGTGATCTCATTCGTTTTAGGCTCGGGGGTTTGTCCTCTTCCTCCTTACTTTCGTCGCTACTTGTACTACTACTACTTGTGGACGACACAGGCCGGGTTTCAGCTGCGGTGGGCACAGAACCGGTCATATCTTGCGTATCCTCCTCTTCAACAAGCCTACGGGACATTGCGCTTCTCTTGCGTGGAGCGGGTATAGAATCCTCTTCATCGCTTTCCTCGGCTTCAGACATAGCCATTGGCTGTGTTGCAGCCCCGCAGGTGGTCCCCGCCTCTACGGGTGGTGTTCCCTCCCCATCTACGCGTTCTGCTTTATCTGCCAACAGTGGTTTAGTTGGCATATTGCATTCTTCCTGTACTTCACACATCGGTTGGGTCTCAGCCGTGGCAAGCGTGAATCCAGAGGGGAAGCACATGAGCTGAGTTTCGGCGGTATTGATATCCGTTGTCTCCTCTTCATCTTCCGCATTCTCCTCGTCCTCCTCATCGCTGTGAGACTCAGAGATGTATGGCTGCGTGGCCGCCAGTGCGAAATCCACCTGCCGCTCGATCCCGTGCCCAGCGGAACGCCTGCTAGACCCTGCGCTCCCTGCGTAATTCTGGGTCTCCTCCAGATCTGAGTCCAGCTCCATGGAGCTCCCGTCGACAGAGGGAGTGGTTGGATACACTTGGGTATCCTCCAGGTTCACATCTCCATCTGAGAGGACAAAGGCTTGGGTGCTCTCTGTAACTAGAGCTTGAGCCTGGGGTTGCAGGTGGATGCTGTCAGACAAGCCAAGCTGGAAAGAGGTATCCCGGCTTGTCCCATCTTCATCCTCTTCATGCATAGATGTGCCCTGGGGGATGAAGGGCTGGGTTTCATCCAGGGTGTAGTTCCCCGAGGGACTGGCCTGCTGGTCCCGGTTGTCCACGATGAAGGACTGGGTCTCGGCCACAACAAAGTCGTCTTCCCCCTGGCTGTCTGAGAAGGACGTGGACACCATGAGTCTAGGGGCTGGAACCATGGGGCCTGGGCGAAGGAAAAAGAGGAAGCAAATGTTACAACACACAAGCAACTAATGTACTATAATCATGAGTTGAGATCGAGATACTTTTTTATTGTAAATATATTGGATCCTTACTTACATTTGAATTTGAGATCTATCGAGGCAATGAGGTATTCCTGAGTTTCCATCTCTGCAACAACTCCTCCTAAAACCAATCAATAATAATTTCAAATAATAATTAACAATGATATTGAAAATGAGTTTTCAGCATGAACATCCACAACATTGTTGACAAATAGGTAAGAATAACTTAATGGTGTATTCTATTAATTTCAATAATTTGCAAAAAAACAACATCCAAGTTACAACAAAGAAACAGGCGAGAGAATTGGCAACCTCATGGCTTCTTGTTGCTAATGGTTTTCATTTGTAATAATAACTATTAATATTGGAAGTAATACAACTTCTGTGCATTTGAAGACACCATTTAGACTCAAGATGGTTGCCAGCATGCAGCTATCTACTGGCTTATGTGGTTTCTAGGCCGAAAGTACTTCTAATACACTGCATTGTAAAAAAAAAGTTGCATTAGAGGTTGGATCAGTTGGACCCTGTATAGCACAATTTGATTGTATTGGTCATTATGCTGTGTGCTCTGCTCTTGATGAACGATGGCTATTCCAAGGCCTGACAATTATCTGTGACCTGTATCACTATCTGTAGTCTATTTCAATCTAGCCACTATATATCAACTATTCATTATTAACGATTAGTTATTCATATAGCCTATATTTCAAGCTGTATTTAGGCCTAAGCCTTTGTAATAGAAAAATAATCCATATATATCTATATATATGTATCTATATATATTGATAGACCTTGTCATGGAAATACTAGCTACTATTGTTGGTCCCATCTGTCCAACCATCCATATATACAAATAAATGGATTCCCTATAAATTATTATAACACAACAGATCACTGCCAGGCCAGGGTTCAACCAGCTGGTTAAAAAGTGTCATTTCAACAGATGTTTCCTACCATTTGCCTTTGCTAGTCAAATCCTACCTGACAGTTCTACAGGAGTGGAGCACTGCTGTAACGAAGCCTTGTGCCCCTGGAGCGACCCAAAGTCCTTCTCGCCAGAGGAACACGACCCATGGCTCCCTGCTGTCCCCTCTCCTCTAGCCTCCTCCTCTTCCTCCATGTCCGTGTCGCTGTCGCTGTCCATCCTGAAGCCAGCTGGATCCGCATCATCACCTGCGCGGCTGGTGCTGGTCTCGTCCACATCTGTATCTGCGTCAGAATCTGGCCCAAGGGCAGCTGCAGACAGGGGAAAAGGACCGGACATGGATGGGGGGGTTGACGACGTCGGCCCGGCGTTTGTCGCCACGGCCATGATGGGTGCGATCAGGGGCGAGTCCTCCTCCGCGTCGGTATCGCTGTCGGACAGGATTTCCAGATGAGCACCGGTGTCTGCAGAGGAGGCCGGTGGCGTGTGGGCAGTCTTGCTCGTGGGGCCGCTATTTGCGTCGGCAGGGAGGACTTCATCGTCTGTGTCGCTGCCCAAGTCAAAGTTCGGAGGGGCAGCAGAAGCGCCTTCAACTTCACGGGACTCTGCTTCAATTTTGGCAGGCGAGATCCTTGTGACGGAGTCATCGCAATCTTCGTCATCTTCTTCCTCCTCGGCGTCCGTGTCGCTTCCCAGGTGGATGTCCAATGGCTGTGTTGAATGAGCCGATGACACCGGCGTGTTTTCACTTTGAGGCAACGCGTGCGTCGCCTTGGTTACAACGTCATCATTGTCGTCATCCACGTCCGTGTCGCTGTCCGTCTGCTGTGCGACCAGAACCTCACCGGGGGACTCTGTGGTGTTTGCGTCGTGCGCCGCAGGTGCCGGTGTGGCATCATCGCCACCGTCTTCATCGTCAACATCCGTGTCACTGTCCATGTGGAACCGGTCCAACTGGCTAGTGGGTGCATTAGCCGGAGGTGGTGGTGGTGGTGTTTTGTTTGGGGTCACGAGACCTGCTGACACCGAGCTCTCCTCCTCCCCCTCCACATCGGTGTCACTGTCCATGTTGAGCAATGGGATAGGTTCTGTGGAGAGCGCTGGTCCTGGCTGGTCTAATCCATCTTCCACCCAGGGGCTGACAGTGTTTACCGGGTTCTCTGGTGCAGATCCTGCCCTCTCCTCCGGCTCTGTCCCTACAGGTGCTGCTCTCTCCTCCTCCTCCTCCACCTCGCTGTCAGCAACAATAAACTGTGCCTCTTTTTCATTCTTCAGTTGCTGCTGCCAAGCATCCATGTCTCGCTCGTCGTTGTCAACACGGACACATCTCGCCGGTCGATGTTTGGAGGGTGAAGAAGGTGTTATGGGACTCTCGTCCTCGCTGTCAAAGAGTTAAAGAAAAACATGTTCAGCACATGTAGAAGTGCAATCAACACAGTCTGTACAGTGTATGTAATACAGTATATATGTAATACACTGTATATGTAATGCAATGCAATGTATATAGATGAGTAAACCCTTGTGCTAGGAAATGTGTAATAATACCTTTCTGGGATGATTTTGTTTGACGGACTCAGGAATGTAGAACAGGTAGGACTAGATACATGGGAGTCGGCCTCAGACGCTGAAATTGAGGTGAAGCAAAGCATTCTTAATTAAAGCATTCTTATTGTAAAAGATGAGAAAATATACTAAAACCCTCAAAAAGAGTGATGTGATAGGACGTCATTTGCATCTCAAGCTAGGCCACACCCAGGGCAGTGATGTATAGTTGAATAATGCAGCACAATAAACTGTATTGTTCTCGTGAGACTTTTTAGACATGCATTTTCTCCTCCACATACCCAGTGTCTTTCTCCACTGGCCCTTTTTCCCTCGTTCTCCGTCCGAGTCCGAGTCAGACTCTGGCACCAGGCTGCCTTCTGGCTGGGTCGGGGTCTGTTCAAAGGACAGGCCTTTGGTCCTGGCCGGGGTCTCCATCATCCCTCCACGTTCACCCAACGAAGCCCTGGCCGGTTCCTCTGCGTTTCCGTTTTCATGTACCTCCCCATCTTCTCTGGCGCCCTGAGACTCTCTGGCCACCAAAGAGTCTCTGTTCACGAGACTCCCCGTATCCCCACAGCTTGTGAACTGGCATGGGATGTCAGCCACAATCAGCTTGTCCCCTTCACTGAGGGCGTAGCGGACGTGAGGAGCCAACTTCAAGCGGCCCTTACGAGTGCCATTCATACTGCCCATGTCCCACACCAGCGCCTCTATAGCAGCAACATCACGCCGAGCGCCTCCACGAAACACCGATATGGAAATGGCAGTGTGCTGCTTAGACACCGACTGGGCGTGAAGGGGCAAGGAGCAAGCGCTGGGGTCACGGCCAAGCACATTTTCTCCCAAATACAGAGGTAGGACTGTTACAAGGAGACGAGCAGACAAAGAGAAACACATCAAATGAGTTGTGTTGTATTTTTGGAATACTCTTATTGTTATCGCTATTAGTAGTTTAACATGTGGATGACATAATGACACTCACCAGTCTCAGGGATGTGTTTATTCTTAAAAACACGAAGTGTTGCCAGTGGCACTGCCCTTGCATTAGCATCCTCTTCTTCCTCGTCTGACTCCAGCATTGAGTCGCTGATCATCTGAGTTGCATCCATGCTTCACACGTGGTATGGACAGGACCGTTGCTATGCATTAAAACATTGATCATCCATTGTAGTGAGGTTGTTACGCGGGATCAATGGCTGGCAAATACAGGACTGATAGATACTTATGGAAAGGGTCGCCACTCGCCAGGGTAAACAAGACCAATCTAGTTATAGATAATCTTGCTATTGATTTGTATGCATTTGACTGTTTTTTATGCATAGACAAGTTTCGCTGCTGTGTTGCACTTTGATTTGCGCATTTTACATTCATGTTAAACTTTGGTCGCCAAGGAACCTTGCATCACTTCGGACTGAGCAGTGACATTATCAAAATAAAAGCACATACGTCTATGTTTATTTGCCACCCAACCTACGGGTCAATCGTTGCATGTACAAATAACTAACCATTTGATCACAACCCTGTGGCGATGCCATCGGACTGTTGCAATTAATCAACCGAATTCGTCATTTTTTGCATCGTGCAATGTGATGACTCGTATTTTGAAAGCAGCGTCAAAGTTTAATACACCATGAATCCGTACTCTTTGTATTTATTGTGTGCAATATTGGTCAATTGCGCTTCTATCGTTTACACCTTAATTTGATAACAGAGGGGTAAATGGTACCTTTTTTCTGTATATGGTCCCTCGCATGCCTTGCAAAGTAATAAACAATGATCACTTCCTGGAGTCCGTCCCGCCTTCAGGGCGCCTGACGCGGCGTGACGTCATCAACGTGATACACGCCCCTTCAGTATCCAGTATGTTTATTGAAGTCACTTTTTTATTTATTTCAATGAATATAATTTTGCATTTAAACATGAGGTTAATGGTGGATCATTGTTGATACTGGTGATATTTCTACCATGCACAACATGAAAAAAATGTGCGGCCTCTCAGTCTTTGGAGATAAACGTGCACTTGTTGCAGTGTTCAAAAACGTACACTTAAAATGCACACTTTCAGAAACGAATTATACACTGTTTTTAGTTGACCAAATCACCAATCATCATTTTGCAAAATAATGTACCAATTATTATATTGTAAATATCAGGTGTGAAGCAATCTGTGGATGTAGATAAATGAAGAAGAAACAAATGGTTGGCCAGTAAGATGGCGAAATGTTGTGCTAATTTGTTGTTGTTGTTTTTTATGTTCTGGTAATGGTAATGGAGACATACATTTTGGAGGTATTACATGTGTAACGTGTAGTGTTGCTGTATACAGACCAGCACAACATGTAAGCCTGTAGTTTAAAGACGACATGTTTAAGAAAATAACTGAGTGATTAATTGACCGAGCTAAACTGATACTGGGGGGGGGGGGGGGGGTTGTTCCACATTGTTGGAGCTAACACAGTAAAAGCATGACCCCCCACCCCCCAAATGTGATTCTCTGATCTGAGGGGTCTTGGTGAAGAATAAGGGGTTTAGAATAGAATGGCTTTTATTGTCACTATACTATGTACAATGAGATTAAAAGCCAACTCCAATAACATAGTATAATATAAAAACATACAATATAAACATAGGCAAGAAAATATTAAAATTATACAATATAATATAAACAGAAGCAAAGAAAAAGGAGGCAATAATATATTGCATAGTAGGTAAGGTTTTTTGACAGTGTCTAGTAGTGTTTGAAAAGAGTCCATGTGTCCATGTATGAAGTCGGTGAATGTAAGAAGTGACTTTAAGAGAGATACAAGCCTAGAGCCAGAGAGCCAGACCATGTAGGGATTTAAAGGTAATCATTAACATCAACTGAATCCTGTAGCCAAATGTGTAACTTCGGCCAGGACAGGAGCGATGTGTGTCCCCCTTCAGCATCCTACGAATAGGATGAGCAGTACCAATAAAGGCAGCAGTGTCCACACGTCACCACCAGGTGGAGACAGGGAGGCGCCACTACCTCCGTCTGGCGGTAGGCGGAGCAGCTTGGTCTGTAGGGCGGAGGCTGTCGTGAGAACAGACGCATTTCTGCCATTCCAGTCCGTCATAAAATCCTCTAATCGTTGCACTAAGGACTCCAGTTCTGATATTATATATTCAATATTCAAAAGGCACAACATAGGTGAGTTTTACTAAAACATTTTACAAACATTTAAATGCTTGCGGCAGCTAGCATAGTGAAACTGGGGCGTGTTGCTGGTTTATGTCACTGGTCCCCATTACGCTTAGCTCAGCTAGCTAAGCTAGCTCAGCTAGCTTCTTTGCCTGTTAAACTATCCGCAGTGTGTTAGCTAGCGCCCTAGTTAGCTGTGTAACGTTATGTGTGTGTGCGTGTTTGTGTGTGTGTTTGTGTGCGTGTGTGGGGGGGGGGGCGTTACTGGTTAAAATGTCGACGGGCCAGGAATGCGGTATAATTAGCTTGTCGTCGGCTGCGTCCACTGAGTTGGACTTAGGAGTGATGGATACAAACGGCCATCGGACCGTGTGATGGCTCCGCTGTCTCCGTGTGGGGCCTCCGTCCTGCTGCCGCACTCGTTATGTGGACATGATGGGGGGGATCACGTGTTTAATAATGCAATCTATTAGATACCAGTTGTTAATTATTTAAATTAACAGGTCAAACCGTAGAGTCATGTTATACGTCATACGTCATATTGTAGAGTTGTTGTTGTTTTCATGATTGTTTTTGGTAATAACAATGTTTTTTTTTCCTTGGCTAGACGACAGTCAACATGTTCTACACCTGCGGTCCAAATGAAGCCATGGTGGTCTCCGGTGAGCTGCTGCTGCTGGTTGTTGATGGTTATCTGGTTACAGATGGTGGACTGTTGTCCTGGTGTCACGTGATCATCCCAGGTGACACCAGGTTATCCCAGCTTGAGTGGCCAACACTATGAACGTGACGATGTCGTCACCACCACCACCACCGCAAACCCCGCCTACTGTGTCACGAGTCACCGAGTTGTCTTACACGTCTTGTTTATAGTGCAACACTGGGCGCTCCCTGCTTGTAACACCACTGGTGTTAAAGAGGGGGTAAAGGCAATTCCATGTTTTCTTTCTAAACCCAATAAATGTGTTGTAAAATAGTTGCTGAAAACACTTTGAACGATGTGTTACT
>JAOPJI010000008.1:4065227-4075906 GCA_027122695.1 Merluccius productus | reverse complement strand
GAAAAGGAATCGGATCGATAAGCAGAATCGGACTCGGCACCGGAATCGTAAAATTCTTATCAATTCCCATCCCTACCCCTGGTAGTGGTGATGTCACTATGGAAAGACGTCATTAGTGTGTCAGGCGGTGCGTTGCGTAATGGACTCATGCGGTGGATGTCCAGGGAATCCTAGTGTTTTTTGGCTAGTCCAGAACAAATTGGACTTCTGTTGTGTTACTTCGGACTCTTTGGGAAGCACATTGTGCATGTACATTTTCTAGCAGTTTCATCGAGGTGACAAAAACATAGTTCATTTTAGAGCGGTTACAGTAGTGGTGCTGACCGAACACACTAGATGAGTAACAAGTTGTCGGCTAGGTTCCTGAGGAAAATAACCACGAAGAGAGCGCTGTAGGAGACAAGTAGGTTATTAGTGTTAGTGGTTGACATGACAGAAGCTAATTTCAGTCTCTCTCCTCTCAGTCTGCAGCTGATCATGGAGGCCGAGGCTGAGGCTGAATCCATCAGGGTGAGTGCCTTTTCTCTCTCGCGCTCTCCCTGTCACGCTCACTCTGGGTCTCTCTCCCCGTCTTACTCAACTCGTTCCCTGCTCCCTGCCCACCACTTATACTGCCCATCCCCATTCCTCTCCTCTCCTCTTTTTTCTGTTAAGCCCCTCTCAAGCAATTTCCCTCCCCCCTAAGATAGCCTCTCGCATGCCTGTCTCTGCAGATTGAACTAAATCAATAAAGTCTTTAACTCACAAGGCCCCCTGCCTGCTACTTTGTCCCACAGTTTTTTAAATATTTATTTTGAGTGGTCTTTGTCTTCTTCTTCCAATTGTGTGCATGGTAGATTTTGATTAAAATTTCCTCTTTTCCCCCCCATCAGTGTTGACAACACCACAGGTTTCCTTCTTTCACGTCACTAAAGCCTTGTTTCCACCAAGCAGTCAGAGAATGGTTATTTTTGCGTTTCCATTGGTAAAAGTTGTGGATGGTTACGACTAGAACCACTCAATTTTGTCCTGTTTTTTGTTAAACCCTCTGTGGACGTACCTAGCACACTGATCCCATACTAAAAGAAACACTGCAGTCCGTTGATTGGTCAAGAGAGAATCATCACTCTTGCTCGACAAGGACTGAATGCACAAACCACAAAATATCCTGTCGATTGACAGAGACTCTTTACACTCCAACCTGTTATTTCTTGTTCCAAAGAAGACAAAGCTTGTCTCCTTGCTGAAATAAACAGCCACATACAGAGAAGAAAGAACACGAAACATTCAATGTCCACCGTTGTGCTCTTGTGTTCCTGTTTACTGTGTCGTGTTAGAGATGTCACGACGCTGACGTAGCTATCGCCATCCGGTAGCCCCGCCTACATTTAAGAGTACTGTCTGCGATGGAAACGCAAATCAGATCTAGGGTTTAGGTAGGGTATGGTTAGCAAGGGTACTATACCGAAAGTGTTGATGGAAACGCGGCTTAAAATCCCTCCCCAGACTCTAACCTCCCCATGGCATCTGATTCATCCTAATGTGCTCTTGTGTCTGTCTTTTCAGATGAAGGGGGAGGCGGAGGCGTTCGCCCTGGAGGCCAAGGGTCGGGCGGAGGCTGAGCAGATGACCAAGAAGGCAGAGGCCTTCAGACAGTACAAGGAGGGAGCCATGGTGGACATGCTGCTGGAGAAACTGCCACTGGTCCGTCTACCTCACAGACTTCTCACATTCAAAAGACACGGCCATTTATATATACGAGAGACTTGACATATATCTTGACATATACATTGCATATATATAGCAATATATCAATATTATATCGATATCACGATACGAGACTTGATATCTTCGTCGGACATCGTAATGGCGTGATATGGCATAAGTGTGGTCTTTTCCTGGTTTTAAAGGCTGCATTACAGTAAAGTGATTAACACAATTAGAAAATACTGAGAAGGTACTTTTCATTTGTCAAGTATTTATTCACACAGGAGTATACAAAAATGGGCTTACCATGTGGTTATTTTATAAAGAATCATTTATCGAATTATTGGAAAACATGCTATATCGTGATATATATCGTTGTCGAGACAGACTTTGGCCATATTGCTCAGCCCTACTTGACTGAAAAAAAGATTCATGTTTGATTTGAAATCCATAATCACCATGGCTATAATCACCCACTCGGAAGGCCATATAAGATGGAAGAGTAACCAAGCCGTCCACCTCCACTGTGGACGGCTTGATGACCCATCATCTCTCCTCTCCCCTGCAGATGGCGGAGGAGATCGCCAAGCCCCTGGCTGCTGCCCACAAGATCACCATGATCTCCAGCGGCAACGGAGAGGTGGGCGCGGCCAAGCTGACGGGAGAGGTGCTCGACATCATGACCCGCCTGCCCGCCACCGTGGAGAAACTCACCGGCGTTACCATTTCACAGGTGTGTGTGGGTTTTATTATTGATCAGGATACGGATAGACACGGTTCCCACCGGAAAACCTTGTTTGTTTGTTTTTTGTGCATTTCCAGGCCTGGAGATGACATAAATTAGAGTGAAAGCTTAAGATATTGTTTTAATTTGTTTCATTGTATGAGATTGCTAGGGTGGTTTCATGGTGCTACATAAGACTAATGAAAAAGAAGATGTGTATTACAAGCATTCTTTATATCAAGTCTTAAACTGGTCCTGATATTTACGATGGTAAGGGAATGTAATGCAATATTTTAAATGTGCTCACTGCTTGTCTCCTCAGGTTAGTGGAAAGCCCATCCGTGACCGTTAACGAGAGAGAGAGAGACCCGAAGTCCATCAGTGCCTACCAACACTGTAACCGCCCTCTGTTTGTGTCTGCATGTGTTTCTCTACGTTGCCATGGCGACTCCCTTAGTGACCTCCCTCCCTAGTATATAACAAGCATGTGAATTAAGTTTTTATTGTTTCATTGTTTTTTTCCTCATGAAGTATATTTTGGTCAATTTCAGCTGCATTCATACTTTGCACTGGTCTGTGGTTGCTATGGTAACATCTGTTGCGAAGCAACTCAGATCAGGTCAGGAGTAGACTATGCTATGCGGAGCATTAGTATTTACATTACTTTTATACTCTTCCACTCTATTTTTCTACTTTGTTATCACACATTGTTTCACCAATATCAGGGTCCATTTTAATTTTTAACGTTTAACAAGAGATTTCGTACTCGTTTTATGAGTTATATATTGATGTACTCAAACTCAAATTGTTTATGTGCCTCAATTTAGGCATAGCTGGAAACATAATTGATAGTATCCACTAGGGTTGGGCCGTGCTAAATATCTATCTCAATTCATTACATGTTGGAGTGTGTAGTGCCTTGCTGCTTAACTACAGTTCCACAACTCGTACAAGCCATAAGTGAAGCTGGAGGGTTTATGTGTTTTTTTAAGTTTGAAGGTGAAGAATGTCTTGGTGGTGAAAACAAGCGGAGGTTTTTCTGCTTGTAGCGATGACATCTCTAGTGATGGGTAAAGGAAATGGATGGCGGCCGCATGTTAAGAAGGAACTCTAAGGAACTAATTCTTATCTAACCTGCTTTGGGTCCGAGGAGGCCAGTAAAACTGCAATCAATACTTTATAGTTGAAACTAGTAGTTTTATCTACTTTAGGAAAATATTGGTTGTATGTGTGTAACAGATGCAGGACATATCTAAAGTATATACAGTATGTAATTGTGTTCACTGACAGTTCGATACCTCAGATGGTTATATTATTTTAATGATTTAATACCAAGTCCAAAGTTTCCAAGTCTATGCATTTTCTCCAAGTGCCTGGACAGTTTGACCTGAACCACATACTCCATCTTCGCGTTGTTAAGGTCTGGGAACCGCCGGCATGACCCATGGCTGGAGCTCAAAGCCAAATCAAATCTAAAACTTCTTCCTTGTTTTCCAGACTAACACCTTTTTACTGTTAATTACTTGCGTCAATGTCTGTGTTCATGCTAAGTTGCCAATGTTGTGATTAAGCAAGTGAGTAGTGTTACCGTCTTTTATGCTAGATTTTATTACTCAACGATTCACATCAGAAAAATGTATGGTTGGACAATAAAGTCAAATTTAATCCCTGGGAGTAGTTTTTGGTTGTATTTGTTTCAGATGTATGGTTGATTTATTTGAAGAGATGTGTTCCAACATCTACATACATAGTGCAAGTATTAATTTGTGCGTATATTATATATAGTAGTATTATGGTATTTATATGCCATAGTATTAAGTTGCGTGCAGAGTTGTGTATAGTGTGGCAAGTTCTAGAGGAGTGTTTTAGTGCAAACAGGATTTACTGGTTAATGCCCCATGGACTATTGATCTGCTGTATCTCAATGTTCATTCAGGTCAAACTAAATATTGAGATCTAGAAGAAATGTTAGGTCTTTACCTACTATTTTAATTACAACACATTTAATCAGATCTTAAAGTCCGATAATTGCATCGAGGGGAACATGACCTTGAGTATTTTGCTCCTGCTGGTGGAGTTAAAACCTGCCATTACAGTAACATCACGTTTTAACACAATAATAATAATAGTGTATAATAAGAACTGCACAAAGCAGACGTGCCACATAAAGCCTTAATTCATTTTAGTAATATACAGAGGTTAAGAGAAATGGACTCGACTCGTGTTCTGATCCCTTTTGTCTGCTTCCTTGCTGCTCGCAAACACTTTGCATCCTTCACATGAGTTGCCTTATTGATGGAGTGGTCTGAGTGACCAGAGATGCATACTGGGATACGCTGCTGGCTGAAGTCTACAGGAGAAACCAGGTGTTCAGGAGGTCATCGCGACATCCGTTAGATGAACTGGAGTCTCCTTCAAGATCGTGACATGGATTCCCCAAGGAGAAGTGAGATGATGCCATTGCTCCTCCCCTCGGCGATGAGAAGACAACCTAGGTCTTACACCAGACAACCGAGGAACACATTTAGACGTTGCTCTCCATCTGTATTGAAGCCCCAGTGAGGGTTAGCCGGGAGGCCTCTTCCGTTCATTTGAACTGCCACCAGGTTATGCATGCAATAGCATATTTAACCTGTAGAGGGAGTTACCATGCAAACCAATCTACAAGTGTGGTTTGGTTCTCCTTTAAGTGACACCACTAAAGTAAATAAAAATAATAATTATCTTGCTATTTAGTATGCAAATGTTTTTAGTACTGACTTTCCTGGTGAAAAAGTCAGTACTAAAGTTTGATTTCCCCCCCTTCATCTGTTTATATGGAATTGTGTTATGTGTTTGTCTGTGGAAACTTTGTGATTTGTTGTGCTGTTTTTCATGTCCAGACACTTGTGAAAGACATTTTAATCTCAAAATGCTCTCCTGGTAAAAGGCTAAATAAAATGTACAACTATTTACTGATTTACATATTAACATGATTCAGATACATGTCATTAAGGAGTAGTAGAGCCATATTATTAACCCTAACTCTATTACCCGGACTATCAATTCAGTTCTGTTTCTTTAGTATTCTACTTCATATATTTATTAGTATTATAAGTATACTTACTTCTACTTCATATATTTATTAGTATTATAAGTATACTTACTTCTACTTCATATATTTATTAGTATTATAAGCCTACCTTTATGGATAAGACTCCAGTAACTGAATCATAAGGAATCAAACTTCATACCTTTCTGTTGGCAGTCAAACAAAGTATAGCCACTACACTATGCAATACTCTTCCCCTGCAATGCCTACTTAATACCGATATAATGATTTGTACATGAAAATAATAACTGTTTACTAGGCTCTTTCCTCGGCTATTACCCAGATCCTTAGAGGTTTCCAATGAGCCATCTTAGCACAAGTCTGTTGAGGTAATTACCTCTTCCCCTCCTTAATGGCCAACACGTGTTTATTTGTACGGGCTTGACAGTGTCTTAAATTAGATTTAGATTTGTTGAGGAAAAAAGTAAATTTGATATTCTCAACACACATGTCCTTATACTGGAGGGCTAATTTCATTTTTGCCAGTTGGGTGGCAATTGAGTCGACTATATCTTCATATTTATATAATAGTGGTAGGCCTACTTTTTTTTTTGCAGTTTGTAAGTTTATATAACTTCATATTTTTGTAAGTTAGCTACATTAGCTACGTTAAGCCACGTTAAAGACCGTGACACATTACACACGTTAGAAAGTCATGGCTGAAAACATGTGAAAAGCCTGTAGGCCTATAACCATTTAATGTTGAATTGTGGAGTTAGACCGTTTTTCTATTTTTTACTATTTTCGCATTCAGGATTGTATGGGCGGGGCTTAAAGGGTACATGATGACGTAACGCGCTACCACTTAGCATTGCCCCGCCCCTAACAACCAGAGCGCAGTTGCGTCACTGCTTGTCACGCTCCATCGCGAGTTTGACTGTTATTATTTGACAGTTATTATTTGACAGTTATTAGTTTGACAGTTATTATTTGTCAGTTATTAGTTTGAGTGATTGTAGTGATTAGACAGCTGAGAGAGGCTCCGCCCCCGTGCGCAAAAGGGCGTGGTTTATCGCCTTCAGTGGACACGCCCCCAGCGTCTTAGTGCTGAGAATAATGCTTATTTTCTCACGATTTTGAATTCTAATTTTATATACTTTTATATACGACTTTTTTAATTATTCAAATTTGGCTGGGTGGTTAATAACACATTTTTCTATAGTGTGACAAACTCTGAACACATATTTACTTTTGGTTTACACGGACTTTAAGCTCATTTGGTTGCATTCATTACATAGTTGTCTGTTTTTACTACTTACTGATATTCTTTGGACTTCGGACATTTAGACTTTGGACATTTTCAGCACACTATCTCCCTATCTTTCAGCGCAGACTTTTGCTTGTCCCTATGATGGAGACATAGACACATTATCATTTTTCGGTCATTTTTAGTATAGACATTCATTCAAATCAAAGAGATGTAAAAACAATTAACTAAAATATATTGTTACCTCATTAAACTGTTTCCACATTAAGTCTTTTAGGACATCTCCAAGTTGCGCTAACCAATTTATATTTTTTAGATGTTATAAATCATGTACTTAGTTGTCATTTGAAGGTAATTATGCATCTGTATATATGCTGGCCAACTACAACTAGGAGACTTGGCAAGGGGGTGGGCGGTTAGACAGGGCTTCCACTGGTGGCACTAGTAATGGTAAACCATTTTACAATACCAAGGATGCATGTATGTATGTATGTGGTTTGTGGTTCATATCAGTTCAGATGACCTGATAGTAAATGTTTTACATGCTGTCTCTCTGGCCATAGATATTATACCTCATTGCTGTGTCAGCCATGAATTTCAGTGGTGGAATGCTTCACTGTGCCATACTTTGACAAGCAAATAAAACACTCTCTATGGGCATGAAAAAAAGAGAAACCACTTTTTTCTGCCAAATTTATTTGCAGTCAATTGCAAAGGATATCTAATGGGTTCTAACAATTTCATTTTCTACAACAATTCACTGAATTATTTATTCTACTTTTGATTCCGGGCTACTTCTGAAAACCTTCCTTCAAACTTTCAATCGTTCGACCTCCGTGTTCAGGCGTCTTCTTCGGCCTCCTCCTCAAACTCCCCCTCCTCCTCGGCGGTGGCGTCCTGGTACTGCTGGTACTCGGACACCAGGTCGTTCATGTTGCTCTCCGCCTCGGTGAACTCCATCTCGTCCATGCCCTCCCCGGTGTACCAGTGGAGGAAGGCCTTGCGGCGGAACATGGCGGTGAACTGCTCGGAGATCCTCCTGAACAGCTCCTGGATGGCCGTGCTGTTGCCGATGAAGGTGGCGGACATCTTGAGTCCGCGGGGCGGGATGTCGCACACGGCCGTCTTCACGTTGTTGGGGATCCACTCCACGAAGTAGCTGCTGTTCTTGTTCTGCACGTTGAGCATCTGCTCATCCACCTCCTTCATGGACATGCGGCCGCGGAACACGGCGGCCACGGTGAGGTAGCGGCCGTGGCGCGGGTCGCACGCCGCCATCATGTTCTTGGCGTCGAACACCTGCTGGGTGAGCTCAGGCACTGTGAGGGCGCGGTACTGCTGGCTCCCCCTGCTGGTGAGCGGGGCGAAGCCCGGCATGAAGAAGTGCAGACGGGGGAAGGGCACCATGTTGACGGCCAGCTTGCGGAGGTCGGCGTTGAGCTGCCCGGGGAAGCGGAGGCAGGTGGTGACGCCGCTCATGGTGGCCGACACCAGGTGATTCAGGTCTCCGTAGGTGGGTGTGGTCAGCTTGAGTGTGCGGAAGCAGATGTCGTAGAGCGCCTCGTTGTCAATGCAGTAAGTCTCGTCTGTGTTCTCTACCAGCTGATGGACCGACAGGGTGGCGTTGTAAGGCTCCACCACTGTGTCCGACACCTGGGGACAAACAGCCAGAACCAGGAGATCAGCACCTGACTCTCATGCCCCGAAGACAAACTACTGCTTCACCGCAGACATCATCAGTCCTACCTTAGGCGATGGGACAACACTGAAGGTGTTCATAATGCGGTCCGGGTACTCCTCGCGGATCTTGCTGATGAGCAGCGTTCCCATGCCAGAACCGGTTCCTCCACCCAGGGAGTGAGTGAGCTGGAAGCCCTGCAGGCAGTCACAGCTCTCCGACTCCTTCCTCACCACGTCCAGGACAGAATCCACCAGCTCGGCTCCTTCTGTGTAGTGGCCCTTGGCCCAGTTGTTCCCCGCGCCGCTCTGGCCTGAAGGGAAAAAAAGTGTTATCAGGAGGGTAGTTCTGTCGTAGATCGAAATGTTCCATGGCGGTTAGTCACAGTCACGATTGAACAGCGCAGGGAAAGAAGTCGCATTCATCCAAACTTACCAAACACAAAGTTGTCAGGCCTGAAGATCTGGCCGAAGGGTCCAGACCTCACAGAGTCCATAGTGCCAGGCTCCAAATCGACCAGGATGGCCCTGGGCACATATTTACCTCCTGTAAAGAGATAGAATGAGAGAGAGAGAGAGAGAGAGAGAGAGAGAGAGAGAGAGAGAGAGAGAGAGAGAGAGAGAGAGAGAGAGAGAGAGAGTCATCCACATGCAAATCCACAAATCTCAGAAATGCATTCCCTGCTTCAAACTCTACATTGACATCACCACCTATTTGAAATGAAAGTAAACTGTAGCACACACACCACACCAATCGGGGTCAACGTGGAGTCCACCTACCTGAGGCCTCATTGTAGTACACGCTGATCCTGTCCAGCTGTAGGTCGCTGTCTCCATTGTAGCTTCCCGTAGGGTCGATCCCGTGCTCATCGCTGATCACCTCCCAAAACTGAAAGAGAAACAACATGGAGGATATCACATAACAGTTAGTAATACCGAAGGCATCCACACCATGGGCCTTGTGGTTCCACTGGCAGCAGGACCCGGCCAGGGGAAAACTGCAGTGTGGGTTTACATTTTTGTGTTCAAATGAGAATCCCGGCTTTTCTTTTTACCCTTTAAAGAAAACGGGATTTCTGTTTTTCCATTACGCAGTTAACATTTTCTGATCATAATGGGTCTTTCAGGCCCAGAGGAAGGCACAAAGGACCTATAGAGTATAAAACACTTCTTCGGGCCAAACTGAAAGCGACTTGTTTTTGCACCATGGCGGTCACGTTACGCTGAAGAAGACGATTGTCTCTGGTTGTGTATTCATGTCTTGGAGCTTCATAAGGCCTGTAAAAAAAAGCCTCGTGCCTCATTCTTGGGACTGTGTGTGTCTTAGGACTGTGTGTGTGCTGTTAACGTGCTTTTCTCCCCAAGAGTAGGCGGGCCGAACTTTCTACGCAGGCAGCCATTTAAACAAGTATGTGTGCTCTTTTTCCCTACCCCCCTCTCTGACTGTTTTCCTCTGGTTTTCCACCAACAGCAGCTGGAAGCCAGGATTTGCAGTAATCTGGATAAGCAGGCAGGATTTTTTTCAGCTCGGCAGTTTAGAGATTGAAGTCAATTGTGGATTCAAATTGGGGAATTTTTATATTAAAACCATGTAAGGCAAAGAATAAACGACAAGTGACCTCAATCTGACCGAATCTGAACAGCTCCAAGAGACGTCTGGAGAAAAGCGAGCGAGAAGGATGGGCGGACGGGGGAGATGGATAATAGAAAAATAGAGGATAAATAAAGGACTATGGGCCTTTGACACAGACAAGACAGACAGCCATCAGACTTGAAGATAACCACAGTGAAAGAACGAGGACGGGCCGCACCCTGACCCTCATTTACGACAATGTAACTTCAGCAAGTCTGTCGATCACACACACTATCTAATGCCACGTCTCAGCATACAACTCGACCCAGGGGAGAGACTGCAACAAATGGCTCTCCTTACTGTGATGTTATGTGCCGTGTTGTAACACCATTACTGGACACAGACCAACAGGCACCAACAAAGTATTTTTAACAGCTTTCAGAGCTAACTGTACTGGCTTGGTAATGCCCTATAAAACACTTAATCTTTGTTGTAATAACAAATGGATTATCTCCAGTGGGCCGTATTAAGATCTGCAGCTGATCCCTGATTCCCTCCCAAGTAGTGGAATGAAGTCAACTCAGGATCCAGTGACATCACCCACTGGGTGCATCTCCCCCTCACTCCCCCCCCCCCGCGGCGCGGGGGGGGGGGGGGGCGGGGGCCCCCCGCCGGCGGGGGGGGGGGGGGGGGGGGGGGGGGGGGGGGGGGGGGGGGGGGG
>JAOPJI010000008.1:3993738-4005528 GCA_027122695.1 Merluccius productus | reverse complement strand
ATATTTCCAGTTAGTTTCCCATGTATTAACATGTATGTCTTGTTGTCTGAACTGCTGTTATTTTGAATTGCAAAATAAATTTGAACATGGTAGAATTTGCGCAGCCAACTTCTAGTTTTCCACACATTAGCAGTGGTTTTTTCTTATTTACCGTTTGGATTTGCAACATATTTCAATTCTGTTGAATTAGTTCATACTTCCAGTTAAGAATTGTATAATTGTATAATTTAGATCTACTTTACTTTGGGTTAATTTACCACCATTACTGTTCATACAATGTATTTATTTTTTAGTGTTGATCTTATGATCAAAAAGGAGGAACTGTCGTGGAAAAATGGATCCTAATAATTATATCAAATTATATACAAATGATATAACCTTGTTGGTTAATTTTTAAAAGGCCTTTGTATAAATTCTCCTTGCATCCAGAGATGGCTCTCATCCTCTTCTCCAATCGAAAGATGTTAAGTTAGCATTCACACTACTCTGACGCTTCAAGACTCTAAAAGAGAGACTTTTGAAAACGCTGCTGACCCCGTTTTAGTTTGAAAACTCTGGGATTGCGTTTTAGTCTGGATGGGCTAGAACGGTGATGTAGACACCCACGTTCATTTCCTTATTGGGTCTTATCAGTCACAATGTGTCCTTTCCTGATTCGTAATGACCCCATCACGTGACCTTTTTCCGGAAGAAATCAGCCTCGACTACCAGTGGCCAACTCAACATGGATAACAAATGACAGGCGTTGCTGACCTTGTTGTCTATGCTGGCAGTGATGTGCAGTTCAATTACGCTTTTATAATGCTACTACTGCCTAAATGAGCAGGAGGCAAGCTATTATTCGAGCGATGCCCAGTGTAAGTGAATGGTCCCGTGATATGCGTTCCAGCCATGTAGTATGGACAGAGATTATTTCTGAAACGGTGCTAAAATGCGCATCTGGACAAAGATCGTTTTCGTTTTAAAACAAAAATATATTAGTATTGTGTAGATTCCTTTAGTTGTCTTGCATCCTTGCAGACAGGTCCACTTCCCCCCATAGTGTATTGCAAATTAACTTGGCCTTTCCTGCCATGGCTGGCTTCAACCATGGCCAATCCTTAACTCTCCACGCTGGTAACTCCCCTCACCTTAGTTGTTGCTGCCTACAATGTGAATGTTTCCAGATACGAATCATGTACACCCGTTGTCTCTCTGAAGAAGCTTGGTTAATGCTCCCATGTGTCTCCCCATGATCATGTTCTATTAAATATTAAATAAATACTTTGCTGTCAAGAAGGGTCCTATAAGAAATTATTGTTCATCAATTGATAACGTGTTTACATGCGCAGTCTGGAAATGTGATGACAGCTCAATTTGGAACCTGCTCTGGGTGGGATACGTTACCAACAAGGCATCTCACGGTGTACGGTAGACTTTGGTCACATTTCTTTGGATGCCTTTATTTCATGACTCGAGTCGTTAATTCTTCTACAAGAATGGAAATACATTGCTCAATAGACTTTGAGCAATGTATGTACGGATTTTGACCTAACTATGTCTCCCATTTATTGTGCTTATGTGCAATAAAAAAGCCAACGTGTAGTTAAAACCACAACCCCTTTTCCGTTTTAAATAATACCGTTATGGAGCAAAAACATGATATGCATGTGCATATCGCCTATCCCTACACACGTAAATGTACGACACGCGTACGACACATCGACCATACGTCTTGCGAGCAGAGCGAAACCCACCAGCGGTCATGAGGCCTGCAGACGGGACGGGGACCACCGTGATGTTCTGGGTGCTGTGCGGTGGGTGGAGGTGACCTCCGCCCCCGGCCTGCCCCCCTCCATCTTTAGGGCCGGGGATGGCAAGCACAGCTGTCTGGTAGTGGGCGGACGGAGGGAAGGAACCGCCCTTCTCCGATTGCTCTTTCATCTTGTTCAGAAACATGGCATTCTCGATCTGTCAACACAAATGTTACGGGGAGGTGGATGATACACACTCATCAATAATAACATTACATTTGACTGAAATGTTTGAAACGGTCAGGGGGATGCTGGAATGGGCGACTCTTTGGGGCCATATTATCTAGTAGTTTAGTACACAAGTGTGCATATATTATATACTCCTCAAAACTATGTATTTCCTTGTCCCCCTCTTACCTGTCCTTGCACGGTGGGAATGGGAGACCAGAAATAGGACGAATTGAAGTGGGAGTCTTCCATCATTTCTGAAAACAAGGGGGACACAACGACACACTTTCCTTTACAACCCAACATCAACAACCTCTCAGCTCATTATTAAAAAGAGCACGTCAACAACAACAACAACAACCAATAATTGTTCATTTATGGGGGGGGGGGGGTAATAAACGCGCCAATTTAAGGTGCACCATATGAAAAAAAGGGCGCCGACCGAAGCGTTTTAAACACGTTGGAAGTGCAACCGCGCGCGCGAGGCGTGTGTGTGTGTGCGCGTGCGGCCGACGGCCAGGGCTGCCATGGCTACCGCGCTTCGTCTTTGTATCCGTACCCGAAAAACACACATCATACTAACGACACACACACGTCTTGGCCAAACCGGCCGCTACAGACCCCTTCACCTCCACCTCGCCCCACTAAGGGGGGTGGGGTGTTGGTGGATGTGCACTACTACCGCACAACGGCTCCGTCATACGTTAATACTTCGGCGGATCGCCGCCGCCGCCGTTGCGTAATACATACGAAATACGAGGAGGAAGAAGCAGCGAAACAAAATGCACTTGTGTGTGTTTACAATAAGCTACGGCGCTCCGACACCATTTCGACTGCACGGAGTCGTTATATATATATATTTATATATATATTATACGTGCTAGATACCAGACGTTTTTAATTAAACGTTTGGCCGAGGGCTATAGGCGCCTCTCTGGCGCGCTCGCGCTTAGAAAAGAATAACAAGCAACGGGAAAAAAAGGCTGAAGGATAGAAAAAACCAAAGAGATGAGGCAAAAAAAACCAAAAGACAATCTCACAGACTTCCGGCTGTCGAGACGGGGTGGAGAGTGGCTGGAGCAAGTCGTGCAAATTTGCCACAGAAAATACTATCGCTGCATGAGAAATATTGGTATTTACCGCTAATGGTCACTCCGTCCCCCTTCCCGGAGTTCCCGAAAACTGGGATAAATTGAAATCTGTTTATAAATCTGTGTAATTTCAGCAGATCGGCGAGTTTTTTTTTTTTTTCCTCTTCGTTTTTTTTTTTTTTTTTTTTCTTTCTCGTGGAGCAGCTGGTTTCGTCTGCGCTCCACTTCCTCCAACTGAGGTCGCAACACAAAAGAATGTGTGTGCGCGCGCACCTCATTTCCGGCGAGTGAGGTCAAAAAAAATGTTGTCAAAAACTAACGAGACCCTACGCCTTGCTTCTCGGTTGACCCCGTGGGTTAAGGTGTTTTATCACGGATTGCGTATCGCCGTACGACCGTATTACAATATATAATTTAATTTGATGTAATTCGGAGAAATTGAAGGAATCCCGCGGTGGACCCCTTCAACTACATTGCCTTTAAAACATTTTTTTTTTTTTACAAGCGCTCTGCATCGTGTATGTGCGACAGCCGTTACAAAATACAGGTGAAACATTTGAAATACCAATAAAAAAATGTAAAATGAAGGTGGCTCATGTGTTAGTGCATTTCGTGGTCCGGCCGCGGGGTGTCGCTGTAGGGGCGGCTATGCGCCGCCTTCCACATCCGGCGAGCGGCGCTGACGACGAGGCGACACGTCACGTCACTGGCCGTCTGAGTCTGTGTTTACATGCCACTAGGGAGGGGGGACACTTTCTTTATTAACGTGTAATGATTTAGTACTTGCAGTGGTGAAATTTTACATCCCACATCACCCCAACATCTGTCTGCGGAGGAAACGTTGTTGGATGTAAGGCTAAGTGTTAAAAACCAGGTGTCCAAATGGGAGAGGTGAGGAAGGTGCAGAAGAAGTTGAGACAGATTGAGAATTTGGAGATCAAAATCAGTCTGGCCCCAGAAGAAAGGTTTAAGGTACAGGTTTGATCTACTTACTTTTGTACTTCTGATCGCTCGCGTAAATCCGCCATATATTTCCCCCATGGCATAGTGCATAATACACATTTCTAGCCCGTACTGGTGGCGAAATCCAGCGATGTGAACCTGATTTATGTGTGAAAATGAAAAGATTGAATCACTTCTGGATGAACCAGGGAGGTCTCAGACAGACGTGGCCTATTTCACATATCCACAGGTATTAAATAGGCCTGACCCCCCCTCTGTTAATGCTGCACCAATAGTGATATGTAGGAAATGCTGAATCATAAATGTACAGTAGGAGTCATTTAAAACACATTAAAACATTTGACGACTATTTCATCATTTTACTATTTTGTAAAATTAGATGACACCAAGAGACTTGGTGACTTCAGATGCATCTTTCTCAAGGATGCCTACAGGTAGTCAGGCACTAACTGCACAAACTGTTACACTGAAATGTAACAAACTGTATTTCGTAATGAACAAGCCATGAAAATAATATTTACTGACTAACTGATGTCCCTTCCACTTCCACCAGGCATTGGCTTGATGAGAACCAGACAGCTTGCTGTATCCAAAAGGAATGGCACCAATATGATTTGGATATTTTCCTAATTGAAATGGCAGTGCTGCTGTATTTGAAGAAGGCCTGTATGTTATGTGTTCTGTGTGCCTGTTTATTCACAAGGCAATAACGCAGGACTGTTGTCCTCCTTGATGACACCGCTTCCCCGTCAGTCTCCTACACATTGATTTTGGTTTCATACTGGGGGGGGGTGGGGGGAATCTCAGGCATATTCCTATATTTATGCCTTGCACTCAAAGTCACTTTTTTCGAATCGAATAGGAATTGCCTTCCATTTAATACCTCAATCTCCCAATTTTGAAACGGAATGGCAATATGCAATATCTATTAGCAAGTTGCACATTTCCCATGCATGAAGAAGTGA
This sequence comes from Merluccius productus, assembly GCA_027122695.1. Taxonomy (NCBI): domain Eukaryota; kingdom Metazoa; phylum Chordata; class Actinopteri; order Gadiformes; family Merlucciidae; genus Merluccius; species Merluccius productus. The sequence continues at coordinate 4,000,548 of JAOPJI010000008.1, read as the reverse complement.
ACTCAGGGTTTCGGTATGCATGTAAACAACTTAGTGGAGCCAGTGCCTTAGTGGTTTACCAGAGGTCTCTCTCTCTCTCTCTCTCTCTCTCTCTCTCTCTCTCTCTCTCTCTCTCTCTCTCTGTCTCTCTCCGTCGCCCTCCCCTCCACTCAGATCTCTAGGAAGGCGGAGCTGCGTTCCAGATTGGCCGAGCTACTGCTGCAGCAGTCTGGCCCGCAGCACACTCTGGGGACCGTGGCAGAAGGAAACAAGGAGAAGATGAAAAGACAAGTGTAAGGAAGTGCATGGGAGACATGCTGGCTGGGTGGGGAAAGAATCATCATTCTTCAAAAGCTGTAGCATTTACTTTGAAGACTTTGATATGCATGTTTGTATTATGTGTGTCTCGCCAAACACAGTGGAGGTCAATTGCTGTCACATTCTAACAAATGTATAAATGTATTGTCAGCAGCCCACCTGTAATCATCCTTGTGCAAGTTTATGTTGTCCTATGTGCATAACTCAAGGAATCCTGTAAGTTTAGCATATAAAACAGTGAAACTCTGAATCTTTAACAATCAGTCCATTACACATAACATAACCACTTGTGTGGCACAAGTTTCTCCAGACCACAGGTGTGTGTGTGTGTTTGTGTGTGTGTGCAGGCGGCCCTACCCCCTCAATTGTATTTGTTCTGCATGCTAATGCCTCACTCGGCCCTGCTGTTTGTGTGCTGGCACAGAGAGGACGCCCCAGAGGACGTTCCATCACAGACGCCTACCGCCTCCAAGGTCCCAAAGGGAGACCGACCGTCCAAAGCACAAGCCACGCCAGCGCAGCAGAGTGCCGGCCAGAGGCAGACGGCACCGGGGAGGGACGGGGAGGGCGGAGGAGCACGGCCAGACACAGGGACACAGGGGACCGGGGCGCCTGATCCCAAGCCACCGCCGGCAGGGTCGGACGCCGGGACAACTTTGACCATTGAGGAGCAGCAAGGTGGGCCCCTGAGAACAAGACTTAAGAGCTGGAGAGGTCATCAATACATTCCACACTGTTTAAAGAGATTGTATAGCAAGCAACGAGAAGTAGGAGTCCAATTATCAGACCAAGCGATTGGAGCAAATGAGCTGCTGTTCTGATTTAAACATGTATGCCTTGAGGGATGCACCAGAGCTAATAAGCTTTCCTAGCAGGCAGCGTTAAAGCCAACAGACAACGTTGGCCTCCCTGAGGACCAGACCCATGTGAGCAAAACGAACGCCATGCTTCGTAGCGATGGGCTAATCCATATTGGAAGAACTCTGGCATTAGCGTAGCTTAGGCGCCCAATGAGTCACGATTGCTAATTGAGCAAATTGTTTTCATTTTTTTCCTCTTCTGCTAGACACAGAGTTTGCCACTCTGAAAGCGACGTGGGAGAAGGCAAAGTTTCGGTTAAGACTATTGGAGGGTCACACTGACATTGTAACCTGCGTGGTTGCTATTGACAACGTGGTGATCTCTGGAAGGTAGGCCTGCCGGGGAATTGGTATACATAATGGATCTGCAGGCTGAATAATTCAGTTAATTGCTCTTTTGATATGCTTACTTGCTTGCTCTCTCTCTTTAACTCTGTCTCTCTCTCTCTTTCACTGTCTCTCGTCGCTCTCTCTTGCTCTCATCACGCTCTCTCTCGTTGCCCTTGCTCTCTCTGCCTCTCCTGTTCCTGTCTATTTCTTAAATGCATTTCGCTCGCTGGTTTTTGTTTTGCTCCAAATTGTTAATAGCTTGTTTTCATACCCACCTCTCTTCTGTCACTTAATCCTTCCCTCTCTCTCTCTCTCTCTCTCTCGCTCTCTCTCTCTCTCTCTCGCTCTCTCTCACTATATATGTATATATGTGTGTGTGTTTCGCACTCTCTCAGTCGGGATACAACAGTGAAGGTGTGGCATGTCCCGACGGCAACGGAGCAGAGAAACCTGGGAGGTCACAGTGGTGGGGTCACCTGTCTGTCTGCCCCTCCCCCAGAGTACTGCAGGAAGCTAGGTGAGAGACACACACACACACACACACACAGCCTAGGGATGAGTAATGGCCATTGGCATGTCATGTTATATAATTATAGTGGTAGTTCATCAAATGAGTCCCCACAGAGCGGGAACCCTAGGGAGCCGTCTGTCTGGAAGTATGTGGAGGAGCATGAATTTTATCCCTTCAACTCCAATACACTGATTCCAGTGTTTCCCCATGCATCCAGCAGGGGCACAGCCCCACTGCTGGATTACTAGCGCTGCTAGATTAGTAGATTACTACTATATTACTAATTAGAAATTATGTTGGGCACCCCAAATGCTATTTGTTTTATTCAAAAACATATATATCATATAGGTGCCCCCGTACTGCACCCCCCTCAATTGTTACATTGTCATCATTGTCATTGGAGAAATACTGTGGAAAGACAGCTAAATAGTGTTCTGCTATAGAAGAATAAAAAAATGCATGACGATACTGTAGGTGGCATTAGCTCATGCATGGCTTGAGACTAAATGTAGGAAGCATAAAGAGAAAAAGTAACACAACAGGTGACTTAATAATAGAAAAGTAGCCTACATATTTGATAGTGTAGAACAGAAGCAACAGTATTCTGAAACCCAGACAATGGGATGGCTACAAATTGCAGACTGAAAACTGTATTTGCGCTAACATTAATTTAAAAAAAATGTGGCTTGCGCGCATAGTGCATTCGCATGTTATTTCTTGATAGGTTTTATTATTCTACCATTGTATGAAACCATTTGTGTTGGAATGCACCAGAGCCCTACTGGAATCAGTGATCACACTAAAACCTTTCTGCGTCCGCGCACATCAGCACTGTGCACGTGCACCTCAGCACCGTGCACGTGCACATCAGCACCGTGCACACGCACATCAGCACCGTGCACACGCACATCAGCACCGTCCACACGCACATGCTGATGTGCGTGTGGACGGTGCTGATGTGCGTGTGAATGGTACCCTTTTTGTGAAGCACCTTGATGTGAAATGAAAGTGTAAAAACAATACAGCTGGTAAGAAGAACTGTAACCCATAATTACCATGAAGGCTATTGCTAGCACGATAATGATCTAGCTTTTGAAGAAAAGATATTATCTAGAACACCTCCTCCCACCGTTGATTATGCAATCAATACTGCCTATGATAAGACATTATGACGTGTGTGTGTATACAAAAGGTTAAAGTATTCAAAATGTGTGGGTACCAGATAGGCTTAATCCCCTCTTTTTTTTTATTTAACAAAAAAATATTACAGGTTAGCGGTTGGCCTAAATTACGATAATGCAAACATATACAACATTTACATTTTCAAACAGATAAACACATTAGTACTCATTCCAAATGAAGAAAAACAACAGGAGTCCAATCTGTGTTTGTGTGAGTGATTGGGGTAAGTCCAATATCTGTAGCCGTCTTAGTACGCGAAGTATGTGTGTGTGTGGAGCTGGAGTTGAGTTGGGGTATTGGGGAAAAGGTAGGAGTGTTGCTGAGTGTCAGAAACCGGGGTAGGTTTGTGTGTGTTGGGGTGGCTTGTCTTGGGTTGGGGTTGGCTTCTCAAAGCAGGTTCCATGCACCGCATTCACTTCTCTAAAGAATCAGGACGAGCAAATGTAATACCAAAATGACACCTACAGTACAAACACAACCCAAGCTATACGCTACCACAAACTCATTATCTATAATAAAATACATACTGAGTATAACAGAGGGAACCGGGCAAAAATACTTTTGTTAAAGCTGCACAATTTCACACTCTTCTCTTGTCACTGGAAGTGTTACATTTTATGTTGGGAAAGGAGGCCGTTTGTGTTGCTTGCAGAGTTTCCAAAGCTGATGTAGGCAGGGATTCGTCTTCCGAGAGAAACTGGTGCCTCCAGTGTTCGCTTTACCTGCTCCACCGTGTCTGGGTCAGGTCCGTCTCCTCGGGACCACTCTACCAGCTCTTATTCCCTTTCTTCTGTCAGCTTTTTTAGAGCTTTTGGTACCAGGTAAGCTGCTAGCATCGCAGGTTCATTCCTTTTAGATAACCTGGCATCCAGCTCACGCGTGATGTGGTCTATAAAAGCATGAAAGACATTTACCCTGTAGTGGTCTTCCGCTGACTCTGTGTGTAGTTTCACAGAAATGTTCCACTTGGCCGGGACCACAATGACAGAGTTGGCCAGGGCTGTGGCTTTTTGAATACATGCACTGATCCAAGCTCACATCTCTGTTTGGCTATGACTTCACGTACATTTATTGCCACCTCATTTGCTGTGATGATGTACACAGTAGCCTGCAAATGTTTGGTGAGGGGCTCAAATGTTTGGTCATTTCCACCAAACACTTGTGGATGGTACGAAAAACTGCACACTGACCCGGGACTTAAAGGTGGAGCTAGAAACAATACAATACCGTTGATTGAATGCTGGAAAATGTTTTGCGTTCTTGTAAGCGGTGGAAACGCAAAACAGATCTAGTGTTAGGTACAGGTTGGCTAACGGTTTCAATGGTACTATACCGAGTGTGTGATGGAAATGAGCCTTTAATGATTCCATGCTATGCCGGACATTTCTAGCCCTTCCAGAGATGGAGGTTGGTTCTATCTCCACGCTCTTCAAAGCAGTGAACATTTCCACAAAAGCGCATCATGTGGTTGCTCTGGTGCCCCATCCGGTGTCCCACATCAATGGGATCCCTGCTGTCCTTGATTGAGCACCTTCTCTTCCGCAACTCTTCCTGCAAGGCATCTTTCCTCGCACCTGTGGCTGAGAGGAACACGGCAATCCTTTCAATGAAGGACATGGTGTTCCTCACGAAAGAAATGTCAGAACAGCCATGCACCACTACCAAATTGAGAACATGGCTCCTACAGTGGGTGTACAGTGCCCTGGGGTACAGTTCCTGGATTCTCTTTTGCATTCCACTCACTTTTCCACTCATCCTAGAGGCCCCATCATATCCCTGACCCCTAAGGAAGGTTGCCTTGAGACCCCACTTCGTGAGCTGTCTGAGAATGGCTTCAATCCTCCATCAAGAAAATCCTCTCTATTTTTTCTAGCGGATACATATGGACATCTGTTCAGTCCCACTTATGTCCATGGACTCACCGGCTAATACAGTGAAGTACTTGGCTTGACCTTTATTTTCTTTAACAGACTCTCTCTGACTTCCTCTGCACAGCATTCTGTTAACTAATTTTGGGGGAAATGTAATTTCCATTTTTGGGTGCTGATGTGGTGTGGGTCTGCAGATGTTGCTTGAGGGTGGAATGCAATTCTGCTTTTAAACTAACAAAGTGCCTAAGTCCCATTCTCACTTTCCCAGCTCCCTCGGAAATGCCATATTTCACTGGCCAAGACACACAATTACCGATATGTCAATGATGGATAAGAGGCTCTTACATTTGGCCATAACCGTTTCATCAAATGTTTGGCTAAAACCTGAGCCAAATTTGGATTTCATTGGACTACAGACAGGTAGTTCTCTGCCAGTTCAGTGGCTCTTTGATGCCCCACTGTCAAGCTATGCTATGGGATAATACCTCTCCTTTCACCAACAGCTTTCAGTGAAACCCTTTGTAATGAAGCTAAAGTTGGAACCCTTAAACTTATTAAAGGCGAGGCAATGAGCACAATAGGCTGCATCTTCATGAGGTGAATAGCGAAGCCATTCATATTTTTTCTCCCACAGGAGAAAGCATTATATTTTAGCTGCTTCCCTCTAATGCCCGATGGCGATACCTATACTGCGCTGTTGCTACCCACTTATTTTGGAGCAAACATGTTTTCCCTGTATCTGTAAATACCTGACACCGTGTGACCTTATTCTTTAATTTCACAGGATTGAAAGGATGTAAAGTGACTCCTGTTTCTCTGTGCTCCTCTCTGTTCTTCTGTCTGTTCTCTTCAACTCCTTTCTTCTGTCTGTCCTGCCTATCTCTGTTCTCCTCCTTTCTGTTCTTCTGTCTGTTCTCCTCTCTGTGCTCCTTCTCTCTGTTCTCCTCTCTGTTATCTTCCTCTCTGTTCTCCTCTCTGTCCTCATGGTCACATTTTTCTCTGGTTTCTTCTGGTTCAGGTTTTTTTTAAACAAATACATCTAGCGTATTTTGCCGTAATCTTTTTGGCATTCTTCACTTACTGGTCTGTCTCTCACTGTTCTGTCTGACTTGTTTTCTGTGGGCGGAGGGATCAGGGAGGTTGATTAGACCTTATTGATTACATCACATTATGTTGCTTGAAGATAGTTTCGAATGAAGGGTTCGAATTAATACATGTAATTATTATAAAAATATAGCAAGAGTAATACAACGATAACAAATAACAAATACAACTAAAAATACAGTAGAAGGGTCTGCTACATAGGCTATAGGCATATCTTTTTCCCCATGCTTTTTTATTTCTATAGTTGTAAGATAAGTTATTACTTTAAATCAGTGCATTTGAAAATGTGAAAGGACAGGCGCTTCTTATCAATGTAAAAAATATGAATTACAGAATTTCATTTAATCTACCCACTGCCAGGCAGACACTTAAAGGATAGACCAGATGTTTTTAATTCCTGATTATACAGTTATGTTATGGCAGCCATTTCTTTTCAATTTTATCTAAGATAAATATTTACCAAGGTCCAGACATCGGTGACCTCATACACTGACTATGCTGTGAATGCTTGTCGTGATCCGCTGCTTCAGTCCTCTCCCTGCTCACCCACTCACTGCTCAAGTCTTCCCCCACCACACACACACACACACACACACTTACACACACACACACACACACACACACACACACACACACACACACACACACACACACA
>JAOPJI010000008.1:3929607-3947414 GCA_027122695.1 Merluccius productus | reverse complement strand
TCTCTCTCTCTCTCTCTCTCTCTCTCTCTCTCTCTCTCTATCTCTCTCTCTCTCTCTCTCTCTCTCTCTCTCTCTCTTCCCCTCGGTGTAGGGCTTTCCTCTGCTTGCATAATATCAATGTAATATTTCCATGTCATTATAAAATGCATGGGCTACAATGTAGCCCACAATTTATTTTTTATAATGTAGCCGCTACATTATAAAAAATAAATTGTGTTCAGTCAATCAAAAGCGCAGCCAAACAGAGAAATGTCTGTCTGTCTGCGTATGTCTGTGTATCTCTGATACATTACAAATACAAGGTAAAAGACTAAAGTTGAGTTGTGTTGTGTATTTCACAAAAGCAATGATGGAGAATGAATTAATGAGTGTGTCCTGTTGCCATTGCTATTATAAGTTTCATTGTAGTTTCAAGTGCCACAGACGTGGAGAGCTGACAGGGCCTCCTCTGCACTCCCACATTGAGTTCATTACACTCACAGTGGCTGCAGCGCTGGAGCTAATTCACATTAAAACATTCTGACTTCTCCTCAAACCTTGACTGCTGTGTGTGTTTCATTGTGTGTGTGTGTGTGTGTGTGCGTGCATTCGTGCGTTTGTGTGTGCGTGTGTGTGTGTGTGTGTCTGTTTGCGTGTGCATGTGCGTGTGTGGGGTGCCTGGGGTAGATGAATCTTATTGAAACTGCACAAAGACAACCATACACGTGGGACCAACTAAAATCAAAGTAGGCCAAGGAAAAGTTGACTTACCGGCCACTTAGCCATCAGTCAGGAAGCTTCCCATAGCTTCCCAGAATGCAACAGGAACAGGGAGCGTCTCAACAAAAACACTTTGCTAAAAATTCAATTTAATCACAATATCAGTTAGGCTTCCAACACTGTAATGATCGTTTACAACACTAATACTAAATAAATGAGTTAGCTCTAAAGGTGGTTGTCTACTCACTCATTCAATTAAACTACTAGGATGGTCTTTGTGTGTGTGTGTGTGTGTGTGTGTGTGTGCGTGTGTGTGTGTGTGTTTGTGTGTGTGTGATGTAATTATAACCAAATTCAATCATACGTTATTTCAAAAGTATTATAGTCTGAGAAGAGTAATGTTACCTGTACAGTTTAGCAGACATAAACAGTGGTGCCTAATTCTACTCTGACTGCCAGACTGAAAAAACACAACAACTCACAGTAAATTGTGTGTATAAGAAACAATAACTCCGATTTTTCCACTTCATTTACATTTAAGATGGGATGAGTTGCATAATTAGCATTGAAATTCCATAACTCCATAATGTAGTTGTAAGTCGAACGTTTTGCACAGAAGGTATACGTGGCAACAAAGCTGTCCAATAAGTGAAATGTGTTATCATGCATTGAAGCGACATCTGACATCTGACAACAACAACAACAACAACAACAACAACAACAACAACAACAACAACAACAACAACAGACCGCATGGTGGCCAGAGTTATACAATTTCAAACTGCAAAGGGGGAGTCTTCTAGTTCCTAGGATTTCTGCCTTTGTTCCTTTATTTATTTTCTTCTGAGAAAATATAAACCACTGTTGATATTGGTTTACAGCCTCACCAGCACCTGTGGTGCATGAACAACCACGGCACACAGGATAAACAGCTTTCACCACACACACTCAGGAGAGAGCCTCTGTCATGGCAGCATATACCATCTGCTCGGCGTATTACATCTCACCATTTCCAATAAATGCCTCTTCAACTACAACATGTACCTGTGTCCTGTGTCAGAGGGCCCCAGCAAAAGCCACTAAGGTGGCGTGTGGCAGGGGTAAACTGCCACAATGGTTAATAAAAACAACAACAGAACAAGAGTGTTACACAGTGAGACACATGGGGACTTGCATAAGTATTTATACAAATAGAAAAATAGCTATGTGCCTATATGCTGTGTCTCTTCATGCTTTTCCAGAGAAAGTAACCTACCATCTACCGAAGTTTGAATACAATACACTTTCATACTCTCACACAGATTACTTCAGTCAATTTGCTATCTATAAAAAAAAAACTATCCAGAAGTCTGGAGCTGCATCTGTTACAAATCCATTGGTTTATATCCAAGAGCATAACAACAAATATATATTAATATATTATAAATTAATATATATGATAGGACTTGAGATTGATTGATGAACAAAGCAGCGGCTAAAAGTAATTGCATTAATTCACATTGCCACAGGTGGCAAAGAAGGACGTATCCCATTTGAACTCTATGTATTGGTATTTAATCCGAAGGTTCAATATCAAGATGTGTTCCATTGGACGGCTGCAGCCGGGCTCCCTCTGGTCCCTCCAACCAAATACATGTAATAGAAGGGCAGCAGGAATACTATAGCATTTAGATGTACTATGGTAATAATACCATCATTATTATAATTATTGTATTTATAAGTGTCTAGACATATTGCTCAGTTAAAGATTGTATACTAGTAAATTATTTGCAAAATGCTTTTATTGTGCTTCTATTCTAGCTCTATTTTTTTTAATGTATTTGTATTTAATATATTAATAGGTTTTATTTGTAATTTTATTGTGGTTTTGTAAACCAATTTGCACTTTGTAACTGTTGTTTTGAAAAGTACAACGTACATTTTTCTTATTATAAACATGCGCAAGATGAGACACACACTGCAAGTGAAGAATCCACAAATACTGGAGTAAGTTGAACGTCTCAAATTAAACCTGAACTCCAGTTATTTATATTAATCTTTGGTGAAAATTAAATAAAATCCTCTGATGGGTGTGTTGGGTGTTGGTATGTTCACAGGTGTTGTATATCTGAGTACTATGGTCTGGGCTGTGCTGCTCTTTCATCAGCAGCTGTGCCTCATTCTGCACCTCAGTACATGTTGACCAATTTCAACTGGTATATTGAATGCAAACTGTAAGAACTGATATCAAGTTTGATTTGTTTAATGTTTAATTTAATATCATATGTAAAACATGATGTGCTATAGTGACAGAAATAGTTCATTTTGCAAATAGTTGCAACAGGCTCATAAAAAGGTTCAGATGTGCTTCTGTGGTCGTTGCCATAGCAATGACACAGGTGTAGATTAGCACAGGCACTAAAATGGCACGCACAAGTAGATTATTCAGAAGTAGATCTTAATTCTCATGGAGGGCCGTGAGTTAGGGGGTGGTATGCTGAAAGACAATTTAAAACCATGACATTTCACTCATCCCTCTCTTTATTCTGCTTCTACTACTTTCTCTCTATTACTCAATCCCTCCGTCATGCCGCACGTCTCCTTCCTAGTGCCTTTCATGTGGAAGATGGCTGCCATCTGGCGAGTTTGATACTATGTTCAAACCAGACAGAACAATAGTCTGCCACCATTTCAGAAATATTTGGTTACGCAACAGGTTTTTAGTGCTCGAGGCCTTTGATTAGTAGCACATTCAAGTGTCTTACATCGAAGGAGGAAACTTGAGTCTGTGTAAAATTGTGATTTCAGAGCTAAAGTACAAAGGGACTTGTTTAGACAACTGTGGGGACAGACAGTAACCAGTACTAGAGAGATCCACAAGCCACTTAGGATAGGTTATGTATCCTCAGTTCGGATGAAAACAAATGATTTGAAACTGAATTTAAATTCTCATTGTTTTGGGCTTCCCCTGGGCCAGTCATCATGACTAAGAAGAACGCCTCTTGCACTTGCACAAACTCTCACTTGAAAATGACGGCCTCTATCAATATAGAATTAAAAATAAAAACATTTTCTGAAACACTGCCCACACAGCAATCAAGTGGTGCTCATACAACAAACACATAGGCAACAACTTCCCTTTAATTGTTGACCAAAGCTGGTGTGTGCAATAGTTAACAGATTAAATTGATTGTTCAGTGGCCGTAGAGTTAAATATATCAAAGAAAGAATAGCTCTGCAGTCTGGGCCAATTCAACCCTAAACCTTCTGTGGGTTTGCTCAAAGCTTCTGCTTGTTACATCCTAAAAGGCAACAAACTATGCATATGGATATAAACAGCACACACTACTTTTGAATTGTATGAAAAATAAATATATAAATGATTCAGGCCTAAGGTTTGAAGCACAAGTTTGAATAAAATGGCCGACTCATCCACAACACAGACGAAATGGCAGAAAGACAGTCTTTATTTGTCAGAGCAGAAGTAACAAAGTAACAAAGGAAGATTTTTCTTGCAAAATAAAGACAAAAAGAAACAAACCAAAAGAAAAAAACAAAAGAAATCACCCAGATATCACCCTCACCACACTTTAAACATCGATTTGGTATTGGACTGTTCGTTTAACAGTTACCTTCTTTTCTTATTTATTTCCTGTCATTGTGGATGCCAAACAGTATTTCACCTCCAGGTGGAGGCAGGAAATGGAGATGAACAAGGTGGTCGATGGGAGTGGGTACTTGGCTGCAGGAGTGGGTAGGCCATGTTAAATCAACACTGACAACAAGGGTACGGGTCCAATAGTTAACAGTGAGGCAAACGCATACCGTGCTAAGGAGTGGAGAGTGAAACAAAGTGCCGTGAAGTTGTGTTCAGTGACATACAAACCTCCTCGCCATCCTCTCTCTTTCTCTCTCTCTCTCTTTCTCTCATCACTCAAACTGTACATCTGCACCACCGCGTTGCTTTTAAGTGCATCACATAAGTCGTCTGCTAGGTGTATTTACAACCACACGTTGCCAGTTCCCAAGCATGTCAGGGATTTGATTGGTTTAGGAGCAGGGGGAGGCGGTGTTTGATTATGCACGTTTTTTCTGTATGCGCGCGCATGTGTGTGTGTGTGTGTGTGTGTGTGTTTAAGCAGCCACATTCTCCTCCCTCTCAGCTTATTCAGTGACTCTGCGGTAGAAGTAGAGGTATCCCAGGTCTTTAGGAGGCTTCTCTGAGGCACACACTTTCTGATCGTTAAAGATGATCCACCTGCAAAAATACATTAATCATAAATGAGTCCTTGGTATTAGAAAGGGCCAATTTCAAATATGGGACATTTAACATTAAGGGACTTCTCTGAGTTGTGTGCGTTTTTTTTTAAAGCTACTACAATAAAAAAAGTGACATTTAAAGTTATGATTTAACAAAATGTTTTATTAATTAGATATATATATTTTAATCACTGTAGGTCAATTTGGATAAAAGTGAAGAAATAATAAATAGTAGTACTCCCCCCCCCTTCAAATAAACCTTTATAAAACACAGCATTTTTCCTTCTATTCAACAGTGATGAGAACGTTCCAGCCCCACAAGTGGCTGACAGTCCCACCTGCTATCCCCACTTCAACCAGGTTACCCTCAACTCCCATTGGTGGCCAGCCGGCCTATGGCATCTACCCAGATGTAGTTCATTAGTGACACCGAGCTAAATGAGATTATGTAAATTAATACGCTTGGCTACTTACTGTCGGTCTTTCTTGATGTGGCAGACATAGTGGCCACACATTGTGCTCGTTCCCATGTGACTGATGAACGCAAACAACTCGTACTCTGGAGAGAAAGAAAAGAGTAAGTCAAGAGCCACTTAAAATGGAAACCAGTGTGTGAAAGTAAATCCGTATGTGAATAGTGGAACAAAGGGGAAAGTTGGCAATCCTTCTCAAGACTACTGTGACGGGTAACTATGGACATACCCAGAGACTTTGGGTTGAAGAATAACCGTAGCAGCCATCACGGCACCCAGTTCCATTTTTATTTTGTAAGGGTTGACTGACTTTGTGCAATGACTTCTTATAACCTTTTGTGCTCTCAAAACACATCCAGCAGAACTATCCGCCTGGCCTGTCAGTACTAGAACTCACTGCCTGGTCCATCTCTGACCCGAGGCCCTGGGGGGGGCTCCCTGCTCCCCTCGCTCTCGGCGGCCGAACGGCCTCCTTCTGACACCTCCATGGACTCCAGGTCGTCGAGGTGAGAGAAGATCCAGTCCACCGCCCGCTCCAGGACATTACTCTGCAGCGCAGGGGACAGACCACGCTATGGAACACAACTTTCCCTTCTCGTTCATGACGCTTCTTCAGCAATAACCACTTTTTTTGTGTGCAAAATAATAAAAGATGTAAACTAATGAATTGATATGAAATTCTAAAGCAATGTTTTTTTCAATAAAGTCACAGGATGTGAACATGAGGCACTCGATGGAAAATCTAAATTATTCAGCTGCTGTCTGGTTGGATTGAAAATCCAGTCAACCATTTAAATCTCTGACTTCACAGCCGACATACTTCTATTAAACCACAGGTATTGGCCGTCTAACGGCCAACATCTATTTTAAATGAGCATTAGTTTAAAATAGGTTATTTTCTCCTCAATATGAACCAGTGGGTTTACTACCGTGGCTCTGAGTGCTTTGGTGGCCTGGTCTCGGCTGAAGCCCATGGACACGATGGTGGCCAGGTACTCCTCCGACAGGCTCTCCGTGGGCGTGGTTCCGGGCGCCGAGCTACAGCCAGGCAACACCAGCGGGGAGGAGAAGTCTGCAGCCAATCAAAAGACAGAGACATGGCGATGACCAATGGATACTTTGGGGAGCAAAACAGAGGCTCATGACTGATGACATCGCTCCAGAGCGCTCTATGCCCACCTGGGTCATCCATATGGCCCATGACCCAGTTCATGGCGGCGTCGATGCCAGTGTTGCCAGTGTAGTACACGGCCTTCCTGCACGCCTCCAGAGGGAAGCCCATCTCACATAACTGGGACACGGTGGAGTCGTCCAGCACCGGGGCTGAGGAGGAGGCAGAGGGCGGAGGAGGACAGTGGAATTACTTTGGATGTTTGGATGCACTCAATGCGTTTCAAAGACCTACGAATACCACTTTTATAACAATGACTGCACCGCTCTGCTTTTAAGTGTTACATATGGTGCCTTTAATTCAAAGTAGAATTAAACAAACATAAAATAAAATGAATTTCAATTGATCTAAATGAAAAAGGAAAAATTATATTGATTCAACTCAATCAAGGCTAGGGACTTGGCTACAAATGTTAAAATTAAGAAACATTATAGAACCATTTCAAGAATTGAACAATGAATGAGATGACAAAGGAAAAAAGGTGAGAAAAAAGAAGGAAGAGTTCAAGTTCAAGGGAGTGGACCAACAAGGAAGGAAGAACGGGCAGAAAAGACACACTGACACAGCAGTGGGGAGTAGAGAGAGTCGTCCTCCTCGTTGCCGTAGGAACCCAGGATACCTTTGACCTCCACGTCTGGGGTCATGAGTGGGGGTGGGGCCACTTCCGGCAGAAGCTCCTCCCCTGGCTGCTGGCCAGTCGCGCGCAGGTCGCCCAGGTCCAGTGTGTCAGGAACATCAATGCTCACATCTGATTGGATCAACAGCAGCGCACAACCTCAGTATGCATGACATACGTGGCCAACGGACTCCACAGACTTTACTCTACACGCTTCTCTATACATCTTAATTAGCCCTTTTTACTTTATTTAAATAAGTTACATACACTTATATCATGGATACAAACTTATCCATCAGTGACTGAGATTTCCTTCAAGCTGTAAGCTGAGCTACATAGTGTAGTCACCCATCCGTATGTCTCCAAGTCAACAGAACTTTAAGATCAAGCTTTGGCTCACCCAGTTTCTTGGGGACCCAATCGAGACCAAAGGTAAACTTCTTGATCTGGATGACGAGGTGGTCGGGGAAAGAGGCAAAGCGGGTGGTTCTGTAAAACACAAGACACTTACGTCAAAAAAAATAAATCTAACTCATGAACCCATCGAGATGTAAAAACAGAAGGAACAACCTATGTTTTTTTAAATTTTGTATATTAAATCCTACTTGGTGGCAGTGGTCTTGGCCTGCACAGCGGAGCTCCAGAAGTCACTGAGGACCTCTGGCTCGCTGAGGGCGGCCATGCAGGCGGTGAATGGGATCTGGGCCCTCACGGTCGGGGTCGGGCCGGAGTCGGCCTCCTCGCGACGCCGTTCCGCCTCCTGGAGCTCGTCTGCGAGGCACAGAGCGATAGGAGGATTATTTTTCATCGGGGAGATACGAGGATTTAGTTATCATCAGGGAGGTTATTGTGGTCGTGAGCCACAGGGTGGAATTGAAGGTCAAACCCAAAGGGTGTTAAAAAAAAGAGCCTTTAGAGAATAATACAGTATCAGGTAGTGTCGTCGGCGAGTTACCTTTTTTTTTTCTCCAACACAAAGGTCAAACCAAACATACACACCATTGGTCCCTTTGTATTGAATAGAAAGTCCCCTGTTGCAGATTTCTTTGACAACAATGTGCTATACAACAATCCTGCATCGCAGACCAAACATGCTTGTTCCTACGGTTCAGTGTTAAACTGGTCGTCTAGTTCAGTTCCTGCTTTTTCAAAATGTGCCTTGGTACTGGTGATCATCAGATTAAATTGGAAGCTATGTGCCTGTTAAACAGAAAAGTACCCCAGGACCAAATGAGGCAGATGCTGAGGCAGAAAATTGAATGCTGCCGTATATCCGATTATGGCCCAGTGCCCTTCCTTCATTGTGATAAAAAGGAAAAGGATCAAATGTATCTCTATTGAATCTGAACTATGCAGCAGCACCACATCCTGTCTATAGATCATCAGGTATTAAGGGTGTGCCGATCACGTAATTTGGGGGTGGGGGGGGGTGGGGTAGACAGGTTTTAATAATTAACATATTTAGTAAACGTGAACAAAAGATACCAAAAGGTTCTACCTACTAATAATAACGGGTTGGTCATTTTACAAACATGAATAGAACAGGTAAAGAATAGCGCTAGTCCTGCTGTGCACTTTCATCAAAACTTTGCTGAATGTTCAAACCACCTATTTGCTTTGTGATCATTGGAAGTAGGCCTACTCTCACACTGTGGAAGCCGTGTGTCTTCGGAAACGTTTAGGCTACATTGAAGCTCTGCCATAACTGAGTCGGACTCGGACCGATGAGTGGGTCCAAAAGCCACTGACGTCCGCGCAACAATCCTACGCAATATTGTAGTTAACGCTATTCTTGAGAAATTGTCTGCCTGCCCCAATTTAGGCAGGGAAAGATACGCACTATGAATCAAGTCAAATGTATTAGTCAAGCACTCCTCTCCTCCCCCCTCCTGCTTTGGAAAGGTGAGTGTAGCGCGTGAACACAGAGCGCTTGATTTGAGGAAAGGAGAGAGAGGAGGAGTATGACGCAGAAATCTGTGGGTTGGCGGCGGTTGTTATAGAGGATTATATTTTAAAAATGGATTATATTTAAAAAATCAGCACAGCCCTATCCTATCAGGTAGCTCGGTTTTATCGTGTTATGGATACCGCCCTGTCCTGTCTCACCCGTGTTGGTGGCCTGGTCCATGGGCACAGGCAGCTGCAGGATGTAGTCCACCCTCTGTGTGTACTTGGCTTTCTGGGACTGTTGACACACGATCCTCTCCTCCACCAGGAACCTGAAGGCTTCAGACGGGTTGGCTCCCGAGCGGCAGTTCCTCTGTGAGAGAAATGGCGACGATTTTATTGTACCTCTTTTACAAGAGAGACCTGGACAAGACAGCAGCAGCAGCAGTACTTTAACTTTAGTATTTTAAAAACACAACAATGCATTACAGCAGAGCATTAAAGCCCAACCCTACAATATAAATGACGTAAAAAGGTGCAATCCAACAAGCAAAAAAGACCAAGAGAAACCTCACCTCCACCATGTTTATGAAGTGCAATAAAAACTCCTGGGCATCCTGCTGCCGATTGGTGGAGAACTCCGGGTGGCCCCGCCCAACAAGTGCTTTAAACATGCGTGGAGCGATGCCCACTTGGTCCCCCTGGAAAGTACACAAGTATTAACAGTCAAGACTACTATAATATATCACACAAGTACGATGTTGCCGTCACATCCCCCCACTCCCAACAAAACCCTTCTTATCACATCATGGCAAACATGGGAACTGTGGGATAATGGCTTTGGGTCTTACTCTGGGCTCAGCCGTGCCGTTGTCATCCCCGGGGTCTGGTGCTGGTTTGGAGTACTCTCCTGACAGAAGGCCGTAGCCCAGCTTGGCTCTGCGGTACGAAGACAGAAGGCATTGTCTAAACTCAGTATAATCAAGTGGAACCGTGTGCAGTGAGATGGAAACCTACAAGGGCATAGGTGTGTTTCACCTAAAACAGCCTAATAGACTTCTGGATGAATGGGATTCTATTAGGGTTGCACTGAGGCACCCAACTATACTCCATCGACTAAGTTTACGGGCTGTTTGAAGTGTTTGTCTTCATTTTAAGTGTGTTGTGCTTACTCTTGCCAACTAATGGCCATGTGGGGAAATGTAAACTAATGAAATGGAGTGAATGTATAGCATAATTAACCCTAAATGCCTCAGTGACTGTGGATCGGTCTGTGTGTGTTGCATAAAACCACTACCCACTATTTACTTGAAGTTACCATCCACCGCTTAAGAATGGTAGGGTGGCCAGCAGAGCAGTCCTTGGACCAGGTTATATGGTAGGACTAGGAGCTGGATGGGAAATACTCACACTTGGGTTTTGAAGTCCTGGGTGGGATCGCTCGGGGCTTCGTCAAAGATCTTCTCGATGTTGGACACATACCTAGCAGGCACAGATACAAGGGTCTTAAACATGTTCCTTCTTCAATAGGACTGAGCAATAACAATAATAATAATCAATATTACTGATAATGGTTTTGAGTAGAATTTGATTGACACTGAATTACCATAATCTTGATACTGTGATACAGATCGAGTTTGGTTGTATAGATTTATTATGATAAAAAGGTCAAAACATTTCTGAAATAGATAAAGCACATATGTATTTTAATTACATATACTATCATATAATCTATCGAATGACAAATCCCCTATGATCCCTGCTGATTATTCACCGTCATCATGATACTGTTACACACATGTAAACACCAGTCTGCCAGTACCACCAGCACCGCACCATCATAACAGACAAGTGACACGGAGGACCTAATGGAGCAGAGGGGTACTCACTTGCTCTGGAAGTCTGGCACGGTGAAGAGCACTTGCATGACGGAGTTGAGGTAGCAGCTGTTGCCCAGGTTCTTCATGCCGGTCAGCCCGGGTCCGGACAGCGGCCGCAGGGTGGTGCCCGACTCCTGGATCACCTCCCACTCACCCACCCGCTGATTGACCGCAATCTCCAGCTCCGTCATGGTGTGCTCCGTCTGGGGGGAGGAGCAGAGGATTACTTAAATGCAGAGACAATAAAAACACGTTTCTATTGAAAGGATCCAATTGTTTGGCTACATATAATTCTGTATCATGAGTTTGGTTTTCTATTTTACTATTTAGTCATTTAGTAGACACTTTGATCCAAAGCGACTTCCTGTGAATTTGGATAATTTTTTAATGTTTTTCAGGAGGGGGTAGGAGTTAAGACAGTTACAGCAGGAGGTCTACAGGTAGGCTGTGGACATTGGGGACACAACCCAGACGCTACACTTTTGGGTAATATTGTGGTAATATTGAATGTTCTCTGAAACGCAACGTATAATCCTTTAAAGGCACTGTACAAGGTTTGTTATTGTACATCATATACAAAACAAGAAGGTGGTACAGTGATGGAAGCAGGGAGTTACTGAACAAACAGATGTGGAGGACAATAGATAGTGTGTGTGCCAGCAGACAACAAAGAGAATGCTGTATAATGAACAACATACAGGATAAACAGGATAAAGCAGAACAGAAGTGATGCACATTATGAAAAAGGAACGGCCAGAGGATCAATAAGAAGAAGCAGAGTGGCCCGGAGGAGAGGGGTTCTTTGAGAATGAGATTTGTGGGATAGACATTTCGTAACTGCTCCTGGCTTACTTCAGCTGATGTCAAAACCCCTGTGTGATACAACAGAATCAATGGGAGCTCTTGTAAGAAGTGCCAGACTGAAAAGTCAAGTGGTCTGTCATTAGGGACCATTTCTGTGTTCTGACACACACACACACACACACACATAGACACGAGAGCAATGGTCTGAGCAATGATTTTTCACCATTCAGAATGGGATCGCCAAAAAACACAGTATATAATTGTTACCTTCTGCATAGTCATCATGTCGATGCCAAAGTGTGACAGATGCTCTGGAAGCTTGGGGTTTAGTACCATGTCGTCTTCATCATAGGAATACACATCTAAATGAACACAAAGTCACAGGGTTGGCCATTAACACTCGGAGAGCCGCGGAGCTTCTTAATGCAGTCACAATCTTCATCGATTAGACCGCCACAGTTGGCCTCGTTAAGGACTACACAGGATAAGCAGACTTTTAAAATCTTATTACAATATTGCTAGTCACCATTCATCAAAGTAATTGCTAAATAATGCCGTCGTTGATCACACAGCATTGTCTTTTTAAAACATTTGGCATCCTAAGGGAGCCTACCCCCAGTGTTTCCCCTATATGCATTATGCGGCGGCGTGCCTTGAATCTGTTGTTGTTTCAAAAATCTCCAGTCACCATTTAAAGGGTTATTTTTCAAAATGTTCTTCCGGGGGGGCATGCCCCCGGACCCCCCTAGTGTTGCCAGGTTACCGACTCACAGCACCGCTGCTACAAAAAAATCTAGGGGAAACACTGTACCCCTATAGGCTCTTACCGGCTCCATCGGGGGTGATGGTTCCCAGTTTGACCGCAAGAGGGAAGCCAGTCTGTTGGAAGTGGAGAAGGGCGTGGTTGTTGCCCCCGGTGCCGTCGAAATACCTGCGGCCACACAGCACCTTGCCGTCGGTCAGGTTCATCCACAGGTTCTCCTGCAGGTCACAAACCTCACACCGCCAGCCACTAGCGGGTTGGGGGGGATGAATATTAGAACAGATTCAGGATTAAAACACAGATCTGATTCATTAATGACAATACTATATGTTTCTAATCTGGGCAAACTTTCGGTAAAAATTGAAAGTCTTTAGGTTCGGTTCCTTATGATAAATAATTATAATTACAAGTTGGATGTAGACGTTGTTTGGCAGATAACTTATTTACGACATTAATGAGTCCAAGTCTGATCTCTTACCTTGGTGGGATTTTGAGTCCGTTGTCGAGTTGTTTGAGATCAACGGCATGTCTGGACTCCTGCCGTACCTCCCCGTCCCACTGCTGGACTTGCAAGGCATGAGACACTGAGTCTGCAGACATGAAACCCGCCATGGACAGAGACACCTACAAAACAAAATATAGATATAAAAAAAGTTACTCAATCCAGCTACAGTAATAGCAATCACAATTTTAACACATTTTCCTAGTCATTATTCCCATTCATTTTTTTATGCGAAAAGAAAACAATTCTGCTCATTGGTTATTTTATACCCAAATGTAATTCAACACAACACCCTCTACAGCAATTCTGCGCCAACACGTTGTGGAAATAGGTCAGTTTCACTTCCAACCAATAATAAGATATCATGTTTTCCCTCCCCATCATATAAAGCCTGCAATGGGCACGGCTGGCAGGCGATTCCATTCGACACATTCCAATCAAATCCCAAAGGACCGAATCACATTCATCCTTTTTTTTGTTCTACGCCAATTACCCGTTTGACTTAAATACGATATGTTACATTACACAAGTAGGAAGATGAACTCTAAAAGCCCAGGGTTTCCCACAGCTGTTATAGGCGAGGCGCAGTGCCTCCACTACATGACCGACCGCCTCTACAAACAAATTCACTTTTCACAATACGACGACGACAATGTGTGCATTCGTCATGTCAGCATCTGCATTTAATTTGACTTCTATTAAAGTATAATAAAGGCTAATATAATACACTGTAACATAAAATACATCTATAAACCTATCAAACGGTTTCACTGAAAGAATTTGAGTGGACTCATAACGTTGATTCGACTATTCATAAATGACTACAGCCCTTTATTGCTTGCCTCTTTCTCTAAAGCAATTCCCCTCCACTTTTTTGTGGGAAACCTTGAAAAAGCCATTTCACATCATCCTTACAACAGAGCAGTAAATAAAATCCAGCTGGAGGCCAAGCAAACAAGACCCTTGAGTTGCATTTGTTAAAGCAGAGAGAAATAAACCAGAATAAGAATTGCCCATGTTTGAGCATTGATACACTAGACATTGCTTAACAAAGTGACATTTGAGTGGATGAGTGTCTGGCTCAGTTGAAAGTTTTCCAGGAGTCATAGTATTGATTTTGGTATTTTTATACAGCCGATGTAAGCGAAAAGATGGGTGTCAATTTATCAAATGTTCACACACAGTTTGATTGTATCAATGCTTTGGAAAGACGTACTCTCTGCATCTCTACAATAACTTACACCCACTATTGTTAATATTACCAAGGCTGCAAAAGTAAGTTCTCTCACAGGCACTTTCTAGTCTCTTCTTCTGTCTTTCTAGGGCCAGTTTGCCCATCCTTGTCTTGACTGCAACTAGGAATGCACCAATCCAATACTGGGAATCCGTATTGGACCCATACTGGCCCAAAATGTAGCATCGGGTATCGGTAGCTGGAGTCTATGCATATCTCCGATACTCGTCATCTTTCTCGGCCACCGTTTCTTACGTAGTGAAATCACAGCTGCCATTCGGCCGAAAGAGAGATAATACAGTTAATTGCCACTTCAACACTAACTTTTGAATGTGTGGTATACTACATTATATATATATTATTTCTCAACAGTCATAAGCCATGTAATAACCGGCCAATGTGCTTGCCAATTGCCAACGTGATTGCCAATTGCCAACGCATACGTTGCTGATGGCACCATTTTCATAAACAATCCAGAAATACGCATTAAAATCAATTTAACTGTGCGTATTTAAAATAAATACGCACAATACAATAACGACCATGGAACTGCCTAACTCATTATTTGTTAATCAAAGCTTAGTTACCATCATAGTGTTACCACCATAGACATATAGGTTACAACAGCAGCTGCTTCCCAGCCTAATATTCAGCTTTATAATGAAAGAAAAAAAAACTCATTGGTATCAGATCGGTACTCGTATTGACTCATATTGGCCAATTCGAATGTTTGTACTTGGAATCGGTATCTGTAATGAAAGAGTGGTATCCCTAACTGCAACTGAAGACTAATAAGAGAAGTGATAATGCTTAGTTCAGTGGCAACATACCGAGAACGCATGCATTAGATATAGCTCATGTTTGTGAATCATATCAGTCGCTGTGTTTGGGGGGGAAGCTTTTTGGGAAAACATACTACTCAACAATAGCTTGAGTGAGCTTGACTGAAGTATCCTTTGGTTTAAAAACCGGTGCAATGTCTGGAATATGTGCTGCATAAAGTATAATTTGACTTGGGGTAGTCGACTCATGGGGCAAATAATTGATGAGTGAGAGAATAGGCTTTTCAGACATCCTGCATGGCCAAGCCTTCGTGACGCCATGTATCCAACAATTCATGCCAAGTCACTGAAAGGTTATCTCACCCTTTCTTTAACAACATCTGGCATGGTGGCAAGGTCCTCCGAGGTAACTTCCTGTCTGTCCGGGAAGATGACAACCTTTACATCCTCTTCATACTGATCCTGCTCCACATCGAAACCTCCTTCGATCCCTGGGAAACACATTGGCGGTGGGACAGAAGTCAGCATTAGGTGGGTGTCCATCCATATAGGGGCACCTTTGTGTCTATGGGAAGGCTTCTCACCTATGGCCAGTCTGGTGGGTTTCTTCTTAGGCGGGTCACCAGAGCCAGAGTTATTATCATCCTCCTTCTGTAAGACATCACACTATATCACACAAAATATAAATACACTGAAGATCAACCACTGGAAGATTTACACTGATTTAATTGTGTGTGCTCACCTGAGCTTTGCGGGTGCGGGTGATGTGCAAGTAAGCCCGCTGACCACTGCGGGCATGGTGCCTGTCCACATACTGACTGCCAAAGCCGAGGAAGCTGTTCATGCACACGTACAGACCCCCCTCGCTCTCCTGAAATTCAACAAGAGGTAATGTCATGGCAGATACTTGACCAGAGATACCGATACAATTCGCGTGTCCCCGCAATTGAAAAGTTACAGTACACAAAATAACGGTTACGTATTAGCTGCGTATTTAACTGCCATTTACTCGTTTCAATTTAACGTGCAACGTGTGTCGGTTGAGCAAAAAACAAACGGTTCAAATCCGTTGTTTCGACTTAGCCTAGCCTAGCATAGCATAGCGATGTGACAGGTGAGACCACAACAACCGCTCAGCTAGCCCGCTAGCTCACCGCGGCTAACGTCTAGCTTTTTTAGCCGACAGGCTAGCTCAGCTAAGCTACAAACTACAGTCCATTAGCCTAGCCCAACGGCTAGCCGCTGGGGGCTGAATGGATCAACCGGGACGATACATATTTAAAGCCGGACGGACACCGCAGGAAACCCCGTATAGGACCGGAGACACGTCAACCGGGGGGTGGTGGTTGTTTTAACGGTCCACCGTTAACTAGCAACACGAAAGCCGCCGGGAACTCACCGGCGAGGAAAATGACAAGGCGCATTCGTCTTTGTGGACGCGGTCCCCGGGCCTGGGGACCCGGATTGTGGACAGAACCGACATCAGAGCCTCTCCAACGTCCGCCATGGCAACTCGGGGCTGCTGGTCGTGTCGTGTCTTGTCTTTTTTTTCCTCGACTCGAGTCCTGGCTCCCGGTGTTTGAATCCTTAGCTCGGAGTAGCGCCCGTTGTTTTGTGTTGCTGCTGCTGCTTCCGACCCGCTGCCCCTGCGCGCGCCTGGCTGAATGAATCACTGGGACTCGCTCGCGCCGCCGCCGTGTTTGTCGACGCAAGGCCGTCAGCCCTGCACGCGCTGCCCTGTCGGTTCAAAAACCGTAAAGTGTGGAGTAGAGTGGCACACATTTTATTTTTTGTAATATTTTTATTTTTTTTCAGGAGGCTGTGTCACGTTTTTTTGTTATTTAAACGTCTCCGTTTATAAAGTCGCCTTCTCTAATCGAGACATTTTTAATTTATTTGTGGTTTTATTCTTAGGACCCCTAAAGCAAATGCCCATGTGTCCTTTTGTGGAGCACTAGCGGGTTTACGGTAACGACTCTATAAACAGCCAGGACTCCGGTTTACTCCTGCGTATTATTATCATCATCGTCAATTCCGGATTGACTGGGCAATTGAGTTTGAGAGAGGGAGTCACCCTCAATGGTCCGACAGCGGTGATGGAGATTATGTTGTAAAAAAAGCCTGATGCGGTTTTCCAACCGGGAGTAAACTTTTTTTTGAAAACCCGAGTTTTGTATAGTCCCTCCTTTTATTCCCACATTTTTTGTTGGTGTGGGGGGGGGGAGACCATGGCGCTGGACGTGCACCGTTTCGCTGTATACGTGGCGTTGCATAGCATTATATTGTCATTCTCTACTTTAATCTCGACCGCATCTGGCAGTAGTTTGACATCTACGTTGGGACCGTTGCAGCCGTATGATCGGCTGTATTACTCCGGAGTGCGTGCGTACTTTAAGCAGGAATGGGACAAGGCTGCAGAGCTGCTGGAGAAGTCCCTCGCTTCCAAGGAGGCGATGCGACGTCTCCGCAGGCAGTGTCACGATGACTGTCTAGCTGCTGGGACAGACGTACTTTCTAAACTGGGTATTACATCTCTACATCATTACATCTATTACATCTGTATGTGTGTGTGTGTGTGTGTGTGGGCATTTGGATGTGTGTGTGTGTGTGTGTGTGTGTGGGCATTTGGATGTGTGTGTCTGTGGGCATGTGGGTGTGGGTGTGTGTGTGTGTGTGTGAGTGTGTTTGTGTGTGCGCGTGTGTGTTTGTGTGTGTGTGTGTGTGGGGGGGCATTTGGATGTGTGTGTGGGTGGGGGG